>JAYJLX010054322.1:0-10792 GCA_036873525.1 Chalinula nematifera | reverse complement strand
CGCGCTTCGCGCTTGGTTACTATACTGTTCCCTCGGGATTCTATAGGCACATAGAAACCTCGTAAACAGTATCTAACTTATATTTAATAATGGTAAATCATAACTTACGGCAAAATTGTAATAGAAATCCTGGATAATTTAATGGAAGGTTTTCCCTCAATACTGATCTTGAATTAAATGTAAAACATGTGTACACACCTATGAAAATGAAGCATGGAAATACATACAGAGTGTATGGGTATATATATATAGTATACCTTCATCATCTATAGACACAGAGTTATAAATCAAGTCCGTAGTTGTCACTAGACCCTCTAACTTTGACATAGTAACACAAGACCCATTAACAGGACACTCCTTAGTATCTGTACTGATTTCAAAGAACACAGCTGGATCAGGTAAACCCCTTACAACACATTGTATCGTATTGACCACACCCTCCAGTAGACAATTATAAGGAGATAATGATACACTGATTATTTCCAATGGAACTGTGGGAAAATTATAGAACACAGTATAAATGATTTTTTTTGCCCGAATTAAAACAGCTTTGTATGGGATAAAGAGATATGTTACATAGCTGACAAACCTTCCTCTGATACAAACCAGATAGGTGACCTAATCACGGGTGTTCTACCATCGTCTATTTCAGCATAATAAAACCCAGAGGTAAGGTTATTAACTTTAATAATTGTGAACACAACCTGAACACACATAACGGAGAATGCATAAATACATATGGTGAATCCTTAATAAATTCATATACTTACTCTAAACCAACCCTCCGTATCTGTTGTGTTTGGTCCACTTACAGAGTACGGTGGGTTATTGTTAAACATTATTTCACTGATTTGACCTGTTTCAGTTTCATTTCTAAACCAGGTTATAGAGTCAATGTCATCAGCTCTAAACTCCAATATTAACGAAACTGCATCATTAGTTGGTACTATGGTGCGGTTAGGATTAGAGACTGAAGGCATAACAGAGGACGTGAATACAAATGAATTGGGAGGAACTATGATTGGAGGAAAAAAGCATACAATAATAATTATTTTTTATAGTGTATTTTACTATACCTGGGTCTTTCACTATTAGAGCCCAAGTATCCAGCTCAAATGTTCCATCTTTGCTCTCTTCCCAAAAGCACTGGTACACTCCACTATTGCCCAGAGAGACTCTATCAAACACTAATGTTGTTGAGTTGATCACTTCAAATTTTTCAGTGTTATGAAACCATTGTAACTGTGTACCAGTACCCGTAGCAGTACAAGTGAAGTTAATGGATTCATTAGTGAATCGATGATATATGGTAGATATATTAGATGGACGATCAATCACAACCAATGGTTCTAAAATAATTACAGTATAAGAAAATAATGTAGTGAATCACAGAGAGCATATGCATTTCAATGATACCTATCACAGTTAAGTCAAAATCCGATCTTGATTCATTAATTACGCTCAGACCACGTAGGGAGAGTGCTAGTGGCCCACTTGGTACCTGACTTATAGTAGCACTGAGAGTGTCATCATCCGGCACAAGCTCTGGAATTGACTCCAATAGACTCGTGTTACCTACACTGACTGCTCCGATATAATAAAAAGTTACTCCATTTGATAACTCAGTTGTTGTAACTATAGCTGATTTAGGACGTCTATATGCTATATAATCCTCGGAAAATGTAACTATGTATAAGAGAACAGTTGATAAAAACAATAGAAAACTGAATTTCTTTGAAGTTCTAACCATTCTTTTCAAGTTTATATATTCTTGTTGATATTTCAGTGTGAAATATTCTAGCATTAGTAACACCGCACTTGTATTCGAAGTCATCCACATCTTCATCTGTTAAATTATATATCACCAGAGTAGCTCCATCATCGAGTGTTATTACGTGTATATCATCATTTGACAGCTCTGGTATGCTTATAGTCATATTGTTCCTGAACCATACGTAATTAGGGGGCGGGGCAGCTCCCAGTACACCACATGACATTGCTACTGCTTCTCCAATACGTACAGTAATCATTGTTGTTGTGTTTTTAGCCTCAAAACCACTAAAAACTATAAAGAAAGTATATTAATAATTATAATTATTAATATACAAAATGAATGACTCACATGCGTATTTGACTAGTACTGTCCTGCTCCGTGCCTGTCCCAGTGTATTGTTAGCCACACAGTAGTAAGGTATTCCAGCATTACTAGCATCAGTATTATTAACAACAGGAATTATTGTTAGCATCAGTAGGTTATTGTCGAGTAGTGTGGTGAAGTATGATAAGTCTTCAGCATTAGGGGGCTCTCCTCTATACCAGGATAAGGTACCAACACCGGAGCAGTTCAACTGTAGAGTAGTGGCGTCATTATTAGCATCAACACTGAATGTAAACACTTCAGTTTCATCAGGAGAAAGAATTGCTGATGGAAGCTGCTTGGATTCCCCTATGCAAATATTAACTATATAATTTTATTGTTCCAAGGGTTTTTTTTAAATATATTACAATAGGCTACTATATAGGAAAGCATGCATTCACAGACGGGGTTAATTTAATTGATCATGCAGTTAGGAAAATTCAATAACCCTTATACATATGCTGAGGCAAAATAACCTTTCGTAATTATGCAAATTTGGTTATGGGTGGATGCATCATAAATGTACACAAGTTACCAATAAGCATGGTCAAAATCAACACTAAACAACAGATTATAGGTGTGGGTGCATCAAAGGCATTGCCTGTGCTGGCACTTATTCCATAACCGTCATGCCTCAAACACAATCCCCAATATAATTATACATGTATAATAAAACCCCCATGCATGGCCCCACCTATACATATATATACAAAAAAAACAAGGACATCTATTCTGGCATTAGTACAATGCTAAATAGATGACATAGTAACTAGTCAATATGGTATGGTTTTTTTTACCAGTTTACAAATAAAGTTATTTTACTGATATTATTATATATATGGTACAGCTGCATAGTTGGCTCTACAGGCTTACTGCTACATGGGATAAAATGGTGTCTCTCAGTTTAAGCTACAGGTTGATATATTTATTTCCACACATGCAGCAGCAGAGATTATTTAGGACCTACAATTGCTTCATCATCAGTAGAGTTGGACTATTATAGTAAAAAGTAGAATTACAACTACAGACTACAATTAAAGTAAAGTTTCTTTTATTAATAATTATACACAGACTTTTATTATATTATATACAATATTTAATGTAGATCTATATAGCTATACATACAAACACAACACATGGCATGTATGTTAGTATTACACTACATAATTATTATAATTATTTTAGCTCACCAGTTGAGACAGCATTGGTGGTAGTGAACTGGCAGAAATAGTACAAGGAGTAGATCAGAATTATGATCATCCCCGGATCATTTTGAAAGAAATGATTCCCATAGTGCATTCACTGCATAGTTGACTAGATCTACCAGACTAATCATTGTTTCGTTTAAAAAGAATAGAATAATATTGAATTCCGGCATAGCCTAATCGATATCGCGATTTGATGAGATCTCTCGATCTCATGTGTGACTGATCTCAGAAAAATGGCGGCTGTTGTAAAAGATGATTCTTTACTGTCCGCATTGTTTTCTGAACCAAACAGAAAGGATATTCAAACCCTGTGTCAAAAACTTGTGAAAAGGTATTATCTGAAGCACTAGATGCTGTCTACTGAATCGTTTTACAATCAAATTTGTAATACTTTTGTTTAAAAAGGAGAAGAGAATTTGACCTTGGGCTTGGTACAGTAAATGTTGAAGTTACTGGATTTGTATTATTATTAGCCGCTCAGATCAGCCGTAATTACAAAAGTATGATTATAAAGACACCTAGTAGTCATGGTTTTAGCCAGCTTACAATTAAAGGGGGGGGGGGGGGGGGGGGGTGACTTTGACTATGAGATCAAAGTACACATTTTTTTGGTTTGTCTGACCACATCAAAGGAAAACTGGCTAAAGAAAAGGGGGGGGGGGGGGGCCTTTCCCCTTTAGCTAAAACCCTGGTAGTTTAGCATTACTTCTCTTTCTCTCTTACATTAGATGCATCCCCATCTTCTTGTCCTAGTGTACCCATCATTACTGGGGAGCTAATGAAATACCTCCTTAAATTAATCCAAAGTGGTCGGCACGATGGAAATGGTCTACCGATATTTGAGACCATTCGATGTTTCATTGATGGTAATGGCGGTCTACCAGACACTGATGTTGCCATATTAAATGAATTTGTTAAAACCAAGGAGAAAGAGTTGGAAGAGCTATTCAGTAAAAAAGGTAATTCTCATTTGCTTATGATTCCATTTAATGCCCACCTTACTGTACTATTATTAGATGTGACTATAAAAGAGGTACCAAGTGACGAATCACAGCCTGTTGTGGCGAATGCTGAAGAGAAAGAGGACAGGAGGGAGTCGTTGATGCTGAAGCTTTACTCACAAGTAAAAACTGGTCGGAAGAAGATTGGATCGCTACCGTCGCTGGGTAATACTCCCCTTGGTAATGTCAAAGGACGTCCTCCAGATAGGCCAGGCTCAACTCAGGAAGGTTAGACTGAAGGATTAGGCCTGTAATTAGCCTTATAGTTGAGCCCATATGATTAATAGACAATGTTTGATACATGTAATGTATGAATTATAATGGTCAGATAGCATGTGTACTTTAATAATGGTTTAATAGGCCGAGACTTCTTGAATATGAATATTGAAGAGATCAAAGAACACGATGGTGTACAGATATTGTCAAAGTATTGTCTTGAGCTGTCATCACTGATAACCCCACCCTCTTTCAAGGAGACTTCCCCTGACAAATTAAACAGGTTAATTAACGAGCTTAATTAATTAGTATGCTAATTATAATGTTTATAGCTCATGAATATTAATGAGTTATTTATTACTGTATGTTATTATTATAGGCTTCATCAAGTGCATACCTGTATACAGAGCTGTCTATTGACTTCCATCATAGCTTCCGAGGCATCTCCATTGAATTCCACTACAGTTTCGGATATTGTGAGTGTCTTAAAGACCTGTCTGTCAGTAGCTACCACATACGCTTCATCTATCAGTAATATCCCTAAGGAAGGAGGTGTTACTGTCATTAGCTCTACAAGCAAAGGTTGGTTTGTATGTTGGGTTTAGAATAGTTTGATATCACTGACTAATATAGATGATAAGGTCACACCCAGTTTCATCAGTGTGCCTGAGCTACTTCAGGCAATGTCTTCAAACCAGATGCCATGCTCGTTCACCGTGAGGACTGGATTAAGCAGTATTGTTCTGTCAACTGTTAGTTAACCTAAAATAACAAAAATATATATTTTTATTGTTTTGTTTACTTATTTTTAGATTAAAATGGTTTGGAATATAGAAAAAGTAATATCAACTTCTGCCAAACCGAAGGTTAGCTAGTCACATGACATCAGGTCACATGATTAGCACATGTACCCTCCCCCCCCCCCCCCTTTTTATATATGTACAGGTCAGTAGTGTGTACAGTGCTATAGTAGCTCACTCTATATTAACTGGGCTGTCTGGTTTATTTAACTCTAAATTGGCTGTCTCTGGAAATGTCCAATCATGGTAAGCAGCTGTGACTTTATATTATATACATGTACATGTATGTTGACATTTGACAGCCACATATAATGTTATTCACAGTAGTATCAAGTTGAATTCACCCATATGCCAGTTACTCTACATGGCCTTCAATTTGGTGGACAATAACCTGTTAAACCAGTTATCAGCAGAAACAGATGACGAGGTACATGCATTAATGTTTTATCCACACCCAATGATGTAATGGCCACACCTCCAGTGAAGTATGGCCACGCCCCATTTATATTTGCTTTATGTTTACCTTAGGAATCCCACGATATTAAAGGCAGTGAATTGGACATTAACTCGTCATACAGTCTCTGGGGATTATGTAGTGTTGTACTGAAGGAAGTATCGTTTATTCATATGCTGGTTTCATCAGCTCAAGCTGCTTTCAAAAAGGTACATTGTACAGTAGAGAGTGTGTGGGTGTGGTCTTGTATTGATTAATGGGCGTGGCTTGTTTGATATAGGTATTGGTAATAGCTGATGCTCCAAGTCGTGAGGGAAGCCAAACTGACATTACAGCCGAACCATCGTTCTCTGATATTAAACCGAAACGTACCGACCAGGAAGAACAGTTATTCCAAAGCCTTACAGAATCACTCTCGGCCAAGATACCTGTAATGCCGGCCGTTCCGGTTAAAGATACCGGAGACAGTGAAGATGAGAAGGGAACGACCCCTCAATCAGGGGGATCCCCTGCCTCAACCGTTAGTTCCTCTGGAGAGGTCAAAGGTGAATACATGATTAATCCAGGTGATTCCGGGGATGACGGTCAAGAGAACGACGATGGTTCGCAAGAGGAATTGGACAGTGATCAATCTCCTGAAGGTATAGAGAAAGGGGAGGAGGAGAGTGAGTGGGGATGGTAATTCCGACCCTTTAATGCATGTACATATTAGTAATAAGGGACAATGTTGTGGGGAAGGAGTATGAAAGTCCCATGTTCTCTGGCTGTGTGTTACTATTTATAGAGCAGATAAACCACGAGTGTTACTATTTATAGGATAACTAACCTTGAGCACATGGTGAGTGGGCGGTGAAAATTAAGTAGCACATTGCACATGTGTTTTTGTTAGCTGAAAAAAATGGCTGTAGAAAATAGCTTACATAAGGACACCTACAGTTAGTTTTGTTCTTTGAAGATGATTAGAAAACAGACAAGCAAGCAAGAGCCTGCATGTATAGATTGGCATTTCATGGCCGCAAGGTAAGGGTGGTATTCATGTGATCAACATACACACACCTATAGATCACTATAAATAGTACCACATGGCCAAGAGACCACTTAGTGTTGATATGTGAATGTTCCAGTTTTTACTGATGGTGTCCTTCATGTATTTTATTCTTTAGTATATGAATCTCTTGAGCCACTATTTAACGTGTTCCTACCTTTATCATTGGATGCCACGCCCATCACCACTGCCCCGCCCCCTCCACCTCCACCCCTACCTCCTAAGAAGGCACGATCCCAAACTGAAGGAAATGTACGACCACTTCCACCTCGTACCATACCCCGGCACCAAACCACACCCACCCAACATCAAGACACCACCACTCATAAGAAGATGTGCTTCTATCTTCAGCTATCGGTGACTGCATTGAAGTGTCTGCTAGAGGGTCTGGTACAGAACTCCTGCAACGACCTACAGAAGTTTCTCTCTTCCCAATTCAAACTCGGACATATTTCCATTCTGTCATGGTTGTTCCTCAATGTTCACAGCCTCTCAGAGGATAGTAAAAACTCCACCAAGTTCCTCAACATGCCTCATTTCAGGGAAATGGTTAAATTTGTAACTGAATTGCTTCATGAAGTTGTCGTGAGTGGTATTGTCACTCCTGAATATCATGGTTCTCTTCTGCGTGATATTGGTCTCCATCCGGCCTGTTGGCCCCTCAATATACAGAGAGCAACACTCTCCCTCCTTGCCCGTATCTTGATTTGCAGACTTCAGTTTACCAATGAAACTAAAGATGACCCATTAACCCTTAGCATCTGGAATGGGTATGGGACTGATGTAGTTTAGGAATCAGGCTTGGAATGAATATGAAATTTGGTCTTTTTTTTTTTCTTTGTCCTTGTAGTTTTCTTGTGACTCTGGAGGATAATGCTGCCAATGAAGTTATCCCTGATGAAGGTTAGCTTGTACAAACTAACCATATTTTACTTTCAATGTTTCTTGTAACTCTACCAGATCTCTCTGTGTCTCACCTTCAACTGCTTCTTCTGATATGGCATAACTTCAGTTTGGACACTAGGAAAGCTTTACTGACCCGTTGTGTACGTGCAGTTAACAGAGTGGCTGAGGAAAAAGAGTAAGCCCCCTAAATTATTAATATACCATATGCATAGTACATGTATATTGTATTTTTGCTAGGTGTGAAAATTTGCGCTATTTTTGCTATAGCACTTGCCATAGTGAAAATTTAAACCATGTAATACCATGTAATCAATACAAACCACTCAAAACTACTAGAATTTAGTGAAAATTGAAATCACAAATTTATTCTAAGCCTGCCCAAAGTAGTATTGAAATCCAAAAATTGCACCTGTGAAAATAACCCTTACTATGGTGGGAAAGTTTTTATGTATTTTTAAGTTTTCTAGCTATTGAGGTCAGTTTATACAGGTACTATATTGTGTAAACAATAGTACATGATGGTTTGAAGCAAAGCCAAAGAATAAAGCCACTTTGAAAATCTCCCTTTACTAGTCTGCTAAAATGTACATGTACTGTGATGTAATTTACTTCACCTACTCACTGTTACTCACTCTTTCTCCCCCCTGTTCCTTCCTCCCCCTTTCTCCTCAGTTCCAAGTCCCTTGTTCCTCCCATTGCTATATGTAGACTCCTTTTGGTGGTACAATATTTGATATTCCAGTTTTCTGAACCAGCTCCAAAACTATCAGAACAGGTAACATCATGCTGCTTTATATAATACACATGCATGTATAGACAGTATACAGGATATACATGTATCATACATGTTTTTTTTTCCATCGTTGCAGGTGAATGGAAATTTATTGACTGATAGTATCCACCTGTCTCCGCCCTCCCTCACTCTCTCTCCTCAACCCCCTAATCCCTCCGGTGTGGGTGAGATCCTCTGTTACCCTAGTGATCAGAATCTTCACTTCCAACGTATCATCACTAAACCTGGTATCTACCCAAGGAATATTAAGGATTTACAACAGCTGAGTAAGTATCAATGATTTACTGCTACTCTTCGAGCCATTTTATCTTTTGTACCATTTCAGTAGTCCAGCCTCTGTTTTATAACGTCATTCCATTCTCTAAACTGGATCCAAAGTCCTCGTTCTCATCCCTGGATGACGAGGCTGAGGATGACAGCAGTGGTAAACTGGGAGTAGATTCGGACGCGTGCCAGATCCTGTTGACCTGCAGTGAAAAGGAGGATGGTGAGGGGCGAGGTTATGACAGATTCTACCAGTCGCTGGTGACCTTGATGTCATGTGGCACAGACTACAGATTCTATTCTGAAGGCCTCCTTGCAAGATTAACAGTTTAGTTGAACCAGGGACACAGTACATGTACATGTACTTCTATTCAATAGCATATTACATGTACTACATGCAGCTGTATAGTCAGTTGTACTACACTACATACCAGGTGTTATAAATTTTTTTGTGCAACCTTATCTATCAATAATTACTGGGTCTAGCCCCTTTATTGATTTGCAATGTTATACTGTGAAGCCACGTTTACAGTTACTGATACTGTACATATGTACATGTATGTATCCATAATAATGTATAATTGTGTTGTTTTTTTTTTTGTTAGGCTGCATGTGCTGGTAATCAGTGTGCTGATATTTGTCTCTCTCTGTTGACAAATCTTCCACCATCGTTTGATATTTTATCATCGATCGTTGATGGCACTAAACTCAATCTCAAGGTAACAAAGTTATACAACAGTATGGTACATTTTGTATGTCCATGGTACATGTACATGTATGTTGAATACGGATATACTAATTGGTTTCATTATCTTCAGAATGACCCAAATAGCGCCAACCTTTTCATTCTTTTGAACATGTTAAGTGTAAAGCTTCAGCTACAGCAGATTGACATTGAAGACGTTGTTGTAAGCTTACTCTTCTTGAGATTGTAATAAATCTTGTTTCTATTCTTATTTTCATTCTTTATTCTCATTCCTGTACTTCCATCCTCTGTTCTCGTTCTTGTATTTCCATTCTTTATTCTCATTCTTGTATTTCTGTTCTTTGTTTTTCATGTTCATATTTCCATTTCCTTTTTTTCTGTATTACCATTATTTGAGGATACTCTAACTGAATCAGGCCATGACACTGTCGAGTCAGAGGAATTGGTTGGTCGAGTAATGTCTGTGATTGGTTCCAATGATCACTTTGTGTCTCAGTCAATTAAAATAATGGAAAGTGTAAGTTTATGTGTATAGGTACATGTACATATCCAGTCCAGGCGGCCTCTAATAGTTAATTATAATAATTAACAGAGCAATAACCTTGATTTTTTTTAATTTTTTTTTTTTTGCATTAGTTTTTAAAGGTTGAAGAAGATTCCATGTTACCATTGATGTCCATGATTTGTTTGAAGATCAACTTTTGCCTGTTGGAACGCATCATCAGAGAAGAAGCCGACGTCTACGACAACGAGGACACTGCCGACAAACCCCAGGAACCAACCGCTAGTAAAGATAAGGAAGATGCTGCAGAACCCAGTGAAAAGAAAGATGACAACATGGAAGACGATGCAATGAAAGTTGATACTCTGCGCAAGGAATGCTTCAGTCGACGAGCCTCCCCTCTGTGCACATTGTTGATTATGGTTGTGAAGAAACTGGTTTCGTTTGCTCGTATATACATCTGTCGCGGAGGGCCCCAATCAACTCAAGATATCAATGAAGACATATTTCGTGTGATCAAGCGTCTCCTCAGTGTGTCCAGTGATAAACTAGTTCCCTCTTCCAAGAATAAAGAAGTCTTAACCTTCTTCAGTCACATACCCGAGTACATGCAAGAACTATTGAAGAGTTGGAACTCTGTTGGAATCATCGATTCATCATTGCTAGAGAGAATCCAGATGTACGATGATAAAACGACCCTTTTCGAGGATCTGTGGTCACTAGTCAGTACAACCCTGAACTCATGTGCTGTCCAACAAAC
>JAYJLX010054311.1:0-10794 GCA_036873525.1 Chalinula nematifera | reverse complement strand
AGCTATAGAAGTTTAGAAGTATAGTATCTGTAGTCAGTCTGTTTGTGGGTTTGTTTGTTTGTGTGTTACAGAAAAGTTCACTTTAGACGCTCACAGCAGAGCTCTCCTAGGGCTCCTGGGTTTGAAACTAGCTGAGCAGTTAGCCAGAGATCTCTATTTTGCTGTCGTTGTTGCCTCATCTTCGGCCGTCTCTTGGCTAGTGTGGTAAGTGGCAAAAACTGTTTGAGCTTATTGGCTCGATAGGTTAAGCTTTTGAATGCATCTTTCAGTTCATTTTGTAAAATCCCACGTTTTTTTTTATTTGCTTGATGATCAGTAATCCAGAATTTGTTTGACGGCCTCTGGAGTACAGATAAGCAAAATGGCGATCTTCTCAAGTCTGTATCTTCCTTCCTGGTGTGAGCTTACACTTGTAACTTACACTGTCAACCTGAGATCACAAGAGCAACAAACTTCGCTATTCAAATTGCTTCGTGATAGTGTTGCAAGCAAAATCAATGGTTCAGCTATGCAGTGCCACGCCCTTCTTCATGTTTTGTATTTTTTTTTTAACCCTTTGATTGTCAAGTTGTAACTTCCACGTGGTACTGTGGTTAACGACCTTACCCTTGCCTTAATTCACCTTTCTGCAGCTAGATAGTTCTTCTCGAGCGGTTATTTTCTTGAAGTTCCTCTTGATCTTCTGGAGATTTTTCATTGAATAGATAAGTTCATCAGTTTATTGTTACTTTCAGTATGATCTCTATTGAACAATGGAGATGTGCTATTGGGCAGTATTGCCCTAAAAATCTTATTAGATCCAAATGCCATGTAAGAGCTAGTTTAATAGATTTTGCATACATGTATGTTCATCATGGTATTTTTGTGTTAAATATTACGTTTTTGTTAACTCATACCATCCTTGACTTGGTATCACTATTGTTGATGGTATGTGGGGACATTGAGTCTAATCCTGGTCCTGTTCGAAAATGTCCCCAATGTAGTAGTATGGTACAAATCAGTAAAGCTATTTGTGATTGTGGGCATATTTTCAGGGAAAAGCGTGTGAGTGATGTACCTAGTGCTAGCACACCTAAACGAAGGTGTCCCATGAAGCAGTGCCCTTTCTGTAATGAGTTTTTGCCATCACGGAAACGTGTATGCGTGTGTGGATATGACTTTAGCAAACCGAATGAAGTGATTGAAGATAAGCGTAAAGAACACTGTAGACAATTAATGGCAGTCTTGCGGGCTTCTGAAACACCTGAGCAAACCAAAAGACGCAACGATGAAAACAAGAAAGCAATGGCCTCTAAGCGTGCATTAGAGTCACCAGAATGTACTAAACAACGTTTGGAACAAGTGAAAAAATTAATGTCTTTAAAACGTGCCTTAGAGTCGCCAGAATGTACGGAAAGACGTTTGGAACAAGTTAGAAAATCGATGTCTTTAAAACGTGCCTTAGAGTCACCAGAATGTACTAAAAAACGTTTAGAACAAGTTAGGAAATTGATGTCTTTAAAACGTTCCCTAGAGTCACCAGAATGTACTGAAAGACGTTTGGAACAAAGAAAGAAATCAATGTCTTTAAAACGTGCTTTAGAGTCACCAGAATGTACTAAAAGGCGGCTGGAACAAGTGAAAAAATCAATGTCTTTGTTGCGTGGTAAAGTCATAACTGTTGAAGATGCAATGATAAATTTTCAAACCCTAATTAATGATGGACCTGACTATGTGTGTACAGTGTGTCACCGTATAATGTATAAAGTGTCTGTTTCGGTGTATAGTAGAGCTAATTATGTGAAGTGTAGCCCAGATATTCTCAAGTCAATTTGTGCCTTAGAGTACACATCCTCTAATGGTTGTAAGTGGGTTTGTAGAACTTGTGATAGAATGCTTAGGAAGGGTACACTTCCCGCCCAATCTAAGGCTAACAGTTTACAGTTACCTGATATTCCCCCTGAGCTTGCCTGCCTTAATCAATTAGAAGTGAGATTAATTTCTTTGAGGGTACCATTTATGAAGTTGGTAGCATTGCCTGTGGGTAAACAGAGGTGTATTCATGGGCCAACAGTTAATGTGCCTTCCAAGCTCAATGTGGTTTGTGACCTGTTACCTCGTCTCCCATCACAAGCTGAATTGATTCCCATTAAGTTTAAACGTAAACTGAATTTCAAGGGTCATTATTTGTAGGACTATATCACTCCTGATAAGGTTACTAGAGCATTGACATGGTTGAAAGCCAACAATCCATTGTATGCTGATGTCCCTATTAATTTACAGTGGGAATTAGACGCCAAAAATGATGATAATGAGTTATTCACTGGGTTAACAGGGCAAGAAAATAACACAGTAAATGACAATCCTGTTATCAATAACAAAAAGAATGTTGTAACTGAATATGATTCACACTATAATGTACTTGTGGATTTAGCCAATGCAAAGGGTTATAAAATTGTGGATGTCCCTGGTAGACCGGGTGACTGTTTGTTTAATTCAGTAGTACACCAATTACCCTCAGATTATCGTCAGCATATTGATGGGCCTACATTACGTGCCATGACAGTAGAATACCTTAGATGTAATCCTGATATTAATGGTGGTCATAGAATTGATTTTGTTACAGATGATTCACTAGGTATACCCGATGAAGCCACTATCAGTAAAGACAGAAAATGGCTTAGATATTTGGAGCTGTTGTCTGATGATCTATGGGCTGATGCTGTTGCTATACAAGGTGTAGCAGATGTTCTATCCACCAATATTGCTGTGCTGTGGACAATTAATCAGGATACTGTAATGGTTAGTCCATCGGACATTGGTTCTGTATCGAGTATTACATTAAACATTGGTTTGATACATGAGAAGCATTATATAGCACTAGAGAGTACTGATAGTAGTGTGAATACATGTAGTACTTTACCCACTGATAGTAATGATACTAATGATGATAAGTGTGATGGGGAAATAAGTGAGGAAACATTTGAAAAGGGTGACCAATATAGACGCCATATAACGGGAGGGCCTCAAGCATGTACTTTGCTAACATTAGATGAGCCTGAATCCCAAACACATTGTATTGCCCCAGCTGAAGGCCAACATCCTTTACATATAATGAAAGACAGTACTTTTGAACTTCTTTGTAATCCCGAGAAGTTCCCCTATGGTGAGGGGTCATTTAATCAATCTCGGACACAAAAATTAACGTACAGAAAATATTTTCAGAGCCGTTTATTGGATATTGATGGGCGGTTTTCTAGTGATATTGATTATTTATTTACTGCTCAATATATAGTTGAATCCAAGCAGATTTTTGATGATGCTGCTCATTACATTTGGAGGCAGAAACCCTCCAGTCACCTAACAGCACGTGAAGCCAAATGCGACTCCACTATAGATTACAATATTCGTAATGATAAAGCTTATGCATTTTTGAAGAATGTTCGTGGATCACCCCCGTATTATCAAAGAACATTTTTTGAGCTTTTAGCAATGATACGGCAGTTAGGAACCCCAACCTGGTTTTTTACTTTATCTGCTGCTGATATGAAGTGGCCTGACATGATTCGATGTATTGCTAAGCAACATGGAGTATCATACTCCAATGAGGACATTGAAAAGTTATCATATGAAGAACGTTCTAAGTGGCTTCGTCAGAATCCCGTAACAGCTACTAGGCAGTTCCAATATAGGTTGGACGCATTTTTCAAACATTTTTTAAAGTCATCTGCCCATCCTTTGGGTGAGATTGTTGATGAGGCTATACGTATTGAATTCCAGCATCGTGGGTCACCTCATGCCCACTGTGTTCTTTGGGTAAAAAATGCCCCTAAATTTGGGAAACAAAGTAATGATGAAGTATGTGCTTTCATAGACCAATATGTCACATGTGGCATACCAACGGAAGAGGGGGAATTGAAAGAACTTGTTTTGTCTTTACAAAAGCACCGGCATTCAACACATTGCAAGCGTAATAAAAAATGCCGCTTCAGTTTTCCCCACCCTCCTAGTACTTGTACATTAATAGCTAGTCCATGTGATGATAATGATGAAATGCCTGATTATTCACAGGTTTTAACTAAAGTGCGGAAATACTTGTTACAGGAAAATATTGACATTACTTTAGAACAATTGTTTACATGTACCAATGTAGACCACTCTCAATATGAGCAGGCTTTATGTACCACTACCAGAGGTAACAAGGTCATATTGACACGTAACCCCTGTGAGTGTAATATAAATAATTATAACCCCTCGGTATTGTTAGCATGGAAAGCAAATATGGATATACAGTTTGTGATCGATGCATACGCGTGTGTCATGTACGTGGCTTCATACATTATGAAGCATGAGAGGAGCATGAGTGAGCTTCTTAAGGAGGTAGCAAATGAGGTTAGAGATGAAGATTTGTCTTCTCAGTTACGTAAGGTAGGAACAGCATTTCTCACTCATCGAGAGGTCAGTGCTCAAGAGGCTGTTTATAGAATTTTATCCATGCCTATGAAGCAGTTAAGTAGAGCAGTTGTTTTCATAGACACTAATCCCAAAAATGAGCGAATAGCTGTTCTTAAGGGCATGGATACTTTGAAGAATATGGAGGATGATGACACTGATGTTTTTCAAAAAAACCTCATTGATCGATATCAACATCGTCCAAGTGAGGTTAAGTCACTGTGTTTAGCAGAATTTGCAGCCAAATACGTTGTTCGTTATAAGCGTGAAGAGGACGAAGTCACTGATGTAGTACCAAATGTTGATGACAGTGAAGAAACAGCATCTTCTCAAATAGTTTTGAATAATAATTTTGGTAAAATGTCTAAGCGTCAAAGAGAGGCTGTCATTAGGTTTAGACGTTACAACAAAGAGGCGGAGCCAAGTAATTGGTACAGGGCCAAGTTAATGTTGTATCATCCTTGGTACAATGAGGATGTGGACTTATTGGGTGGTTATGATACGTACGAAGAGCATTATCATCATGTTCACAATGCTGTAATTGCTAGAGAGAAACAATATACATATGCTGATATAGACGATATAGATATTGATGTGAATAATTTCCCTGAACATGCTTGGGATGAAATGGCTCCTTCCAATCAAGAGGGTCAATTAAATGCAGCTAATGAAGGTAGTGATGATCTCAGAGATATGTCACAGGAAGATCTGTTAGCCAATGCTCGTCTCCTTGGACAAACAGGTGACTCTAGCTCTGCCATACAGAGTAGATACGAGAGTGCAGCCAATGCTGATGAAATTCCTCCCAATGAGTATCGTAAACTGATGCGACAACTAAACAAAAAACAGAAGGAGATTGTCATGTTTCACCGTAAGTGGTGTAAGGAAGCTGTTTTAGCGCTTCGTAATGATGAACCTGTTAAACCATATAGGCTATTCATGAGTGGTCCCGGTGGTGTCGGTAAATCTCATGTAATTAGACTAATTCACTCAGACACAGTGAAAATACTAAAACTCTCAGGTTGCTTTGAACCAGGTGATGTGACTGTATTGTTGACTGCACCCACTGGAGTTGCTGCCTTCAATATAAGTGGGATGACATTGCATTCTGCATTGTTTCTAAGTATTGGAAAGTTTGGTTATCAGCCACTGAGTAGTGATAGATTAAATACGTTGAGATCGAAGTTATCAAAATTACTTCTCCTCGTTATAGATGAGGTGAGTATGGTGGGTTCTAATATGCTATTAGAGATACACAGACGATTACAACAAATACGAGGTGTACCTGCCAATGTTATGTTTGGTGGCGTTAGTATTCTTGCTGTGGGTGACCTATACCAGCTACCACCAGTTGGTCAACCGTCTGTGTTTGCATCTGTAACCGATAGTTATGCTCGTTTGTATGCTTCTGGTTCACTTTGGAAGGAGGAGTTCCAGATGATAGAATTGAGTGAAATAATGCGTCAGAAAGGTGATACTGAGTTTATAGAATTGCTAGGTAGAGTACGAGTGAGTAAGTGTACACCGAGTGATATTGAGCTCCTTAAGTCTAGAGTAGTATCGTGTGATGACCCCAATTATCCCACTGATGCTCTACATGTGTATCGGTTGAATGCTTCTGTTGACAAACGGAATGAAGACATGTTGAATGCTTTGGCACCTAAAGAACAACAATATTCGATTAAATCGTTTGATAGCATTGGTGGACAAACACGGCACATAAATTTGTCTAAACTATCTGAGAAGCGATCAGAAACTGGTGGTCTCCACCATATCCTTAGAATAGCCATAGGTGCCAGAGTTATGTTAACCAGTAATGTTGACGTGTCTGATGGGCTAGTGAACGGTGCCAGGGGTCAAGTAGTCCATGTTGTTACTAATGATGAGAACGATATAACACATGTTCTTGTGAAATTTGATAATCCTTCAGTCGGTAGGAATGCTTTGCAATCTAGTGCCCATCGATTAGCATTTCCTGATGCTGTTGCTTTGAAAAAGGTTGAAGCTACGTTTCTTGCATTGGGTAAGAAAGGAGCTGAAGTAATACGGCTCCAGTTCCCTTTAACACTAGCTTGGGCGAGTACCATTCACAAGGTACAAGGCCTTACCTTAGACAAGATAGTTGTGGATATGGAAGGAGGGAAAAGGTTTAATGCTGGTCAAGCATATGTCGCTTTCAGTAGAGTTAAGACACTACAAGGTCTTTATCTACATAATTTTGATAAAGCGTGCATTAAGTGTAGCGATAAGGTAGCCATTGAAATGGATCGTTTAAACACTAGATTACTTGAATCAAGCGTACCTAAATGTTGCTTATTACGTGACACACATATAATATATGCATTGTTGAATGTTAGGTGTTTATGTGCCAAATATGATGATGTAATGAATGATGTGTATCTAAACTCAGCCCATGTCATAGGCCTGTGTGAAACATGGTTAACACCTTCACAATCTGTAGGTCTGTTTAATACCTGTACATATATACGATGCGATCGAGTCACTCCTGATTCCCATGGGGGTGTTATGGTTTGTGTTAATAAAGAACTAACTCCAATTAATGCCCATAGATTCAATAATGTGAGTGGTATTGAAGTATCAATGTGTCAAATAGCTGTACCTGATGGTGGTTGTGTGCAAGTAGTGACCATATACAGATCCCCCAAGACATCAATTGCATCTTTATGTCGTGTAGTGTCATCAGTATTACAATTAGTTGTAAATAAACTTGCCATAATAATGGGCGACTTTAATATTGATGTTTCAAATAACAGGCCAAGTACTGTAAACAAATTAATGTGTGATAATGGTTTTATTCAATTAGTGACCACACCCACCACAGACCATGGTACCCTACTAGATCATGTTTATTATAATGGTAGTGTTGAGGGTGTAGTTGTCGATGTTGTAGATTGCTACTATTCCGATCATGATACTGTTTATGTAGCTATACCCAATAATTTGCCATCAAATGCATCTTGTGTTAGTTCTAGTATTGAAGTAGCAAATAAAGACAAATCTACTGTTCTTAGTACCGATCTAGGAAATAAGACAACCCCACCCAGTAACAATGTTATGATTATTTCTAATGTAGTTACCACAAGACAAGAATTTAATTGTTTTAGATTTTATCAAGTTAATGAAAACTGGCAAAGAAACAGTTGTCTCAGTGTAGGCTTACAATATTGTTCATCGTATCAACAATCATTTGGTAGTACTGATACTGTATTGTTGCAACCTGATATGAAGTACTGTATTAGGATAATGGGTGATGGTAATTGTATGTTTCGAAGTCTTTCATTTGTATTGACTGGCTCAGAATCTTCACATTTTGAAGTCAGAACACTGATTTGTAGTCACATGTACACTATGGAACAGTCTATGTTGAAGTTACCCCTTTGTCCTTATAAAACTGTAGATGAGTACTTTAAAAATACAAGAACAAATGTCAACCATGTTTGGGGCACTTTTGTGCAACTTTGGGCATTTTCAAATTTATTTAATGTGAATGTTTATGTGTATGTCCCAGATGAGAACAAATGGTATTTATATTCTCCTACATTGAGCACAGTCAATTACAATGTTAAAATTAAATCAGTGTATTTGCTCCACCCATCTGCTCATTTTGATGTATTGTGTGGCCAATAGGAATATATTATTCATGGCCAAGTGTTGCAAGGATACAGAAATTGACCTCGTTGCCCCACCAGTGTCAACTGTTCCTTTGCGTGTTTTGTTGTCTGTGTATACGAGAATTAATTCGTTCCAGACATGTTTAGGGGGCCCCAAGTAATCATACGACTGCCTGGTCCGACAGTTCGGAGGTTACTATGGGTTTTCAAGTGTAGGGGTTTACCCCAAGTATAAGGACCAATATGGAACTACTGATTAACTGGACACTGACACCAGACACACTCTCTCACTATACATGGACATTGTTAAGGTAATTAGTTAAATTAATCTAAAAATACATTTTGTCTGGCCTTTTTTTTTCTTTACTTTTTAGGAGTATAAAGGAGTTTTATTTTCAGTCCTGTAATTAATTCTTCTTAAAGTCTATACAATAGACTATAACTACTGCTGAAAATTTGCCCAAAATAAATTTATGACATTATTTTTCAAGTCTTCTTGCTGCTTCCACCTGCTTATGTTATTGTAGTGATTGATGATTATACAGTTACTGTAATGTGCTTACCAGCTTCATTGTGGTATATCCTGACAAAAAAAACTGCTATATATACCATTGTTTGTAGTCAGCATGTATTTCAAGACAATTAACAGGTATGTTTTTACAATTTATTATAACACTTGTATTATACACATGCACTTGTATGATGTGTCAATACAGGTTTAGCTCAACTCCATAAGCTTAAATTGCCTCAAGTTTTTCCCATCCTAATTATGGGTGGGTTTTTTTTCTCGGGGTAATGTCAAGCTTCTCCAATAGTAACTCTGGTGGGCATTCAAGCAGCTGTTGATGCATGTTGCAAAAAGAACACTACATCAATATACCTCTGTTTGTAATCAACATGTTTTCAAGACAATTAATAGGTATGTTTCACAATTTATTATAACACTTGTATTATACACATGCACTTGTATGATGTGTCAATATAGGTTTAGCTCAACTCCATAAGCTTAAATTATCTCAAGTTTTTCCCATTCTAATGAGGGTGGGTTTTTTTTCCTTGGGGTAGTATCAAGCTTCTCCCATATCTGGCGGGCATCCAAGCAGTTGTTAATGTTATTCCATTATCTTAAACAGATTTCTTTTAATTTATGGTAAGCTCTTTTTTTCTCTT
Source organism: Chalinula nematifera (assembly GCA_036873525.1). NCBI lineage: Eukaryota > Metazoa > Porifera > Demospongiae > Haplosclerida > Chalinidae > Chalinula > Chalinula nematifera. The sequence goes on along the minus strand of JAYJLX010054311.1, from coordinate 1,561 downwards.
CGTTATACTGTCAATACTACATTATCATTTTTTGTTTTTATTTCACTAACAGTCCACTAATTCAAGTTTTATTAATGAAGATTGAGTGTGTCTGGTGTAATGCGCATGTTGCACATTTTCCCGTCTCTGGACTTCGTCTATTTTTTTTTATTTAAAACATGTTGGTCATGCAGGTGTGACATCAATGAATTGCTTTCAATACAGTAGTATGGAGTATGGAATTTTTTTTAAAAAAATTTTATCAGTGTCACAAATGGTAATGTATAATTACATATCCTTTTTGTTTGTTGATTTTTTTTTTGTACTATTCAGTTTAAAACATGATTAGCACCTGCAAAAAAATTGTTCAAAAGTTAAAAATTTTTAATATTGGTGTGGGAAGCCATAATGAGCTGAGTCAGCATTGCATGCAAGGCCTGCCTGTGACACAGACACAGAGTAATGAGCTGAGTCAGCATTGCATGCAAGGCCTGCCTGTGAAACAGACACAGAGTATTACCTAGTGAGGCCTGCCTTGAACTTACTGACCACACCATCCATAGTGCAGCATATATAAGTCTGAGTCAGCTTCGTGACCTGCCTACAACTGAGCTGAAGTGTTATTATCAAATTATCTGCTAAGGAACTGAATTGTTAAGATGGACTCAGCAGAGAAAGTACAAAAAGTGAGAATCAAAAAGATCCAAATCTATTATGATTGAATTCATGTATAATTGTTTGTTCCAGCTGCATGCAGCCAATATAGCCCAAATACGGTTAATATTTTCTTATATTGTCTGAATTTCGATTCATTGGATGTATATAATAATATTATTTTAATTGTGCAGTTGGACAGAGTAGTGACCCTACAGGCTGAAGTTGACAAGTTGTCAACAGAAATAAATGAAATAGTACAGAAAAGAAGATTAAAAATTATGGAAATTGTCAGTCTGAAAAGTGAATTAGTAAGTTCTACCTTTTTTGCATGTTATTAGTCAGGGTTGTATTTTACTCATGCACTAGCATATGCTGTGCGATACTGAGGCATGGATTAACCTGCTTCAGTCACTAACTGAATTAAAATGGTTTTACATTATTTTGTATAATAGGGCCTAATAAATCAATCAAATTCCAGAAAGAGAAAGAAACACTAAGTGATTATGAATTCATGATGCACATGGTATCAATTATCATGGATGTTGAGCCCTTTCCATGCAGCAAGACTTTTGTTATCAATGTACTTATTTCAATATTGTTATTGTTTAGCCTTATAGTTTTCATCAGTGATCTTTATACTATTATTTAAAATTCATGCTAAACTAGCTATTTGCCGGATCAATCAGAGCTTACACAAGTTACAGATGGTTAATTTAACAAACAATGCTGACTCATCATAGTCTAGATCTAAGTAGACTATAGTATCAGTCAAGTTATAATGTTATTCTTTCCAAAAGGCACTCTTGCTGGCATGGGAGACTGCACGCGAGGGATTCGCAGATTACTGCTAGTTATCCCGAGCGTGGGCGAAGCCTATAGCGAGGGATACGTGAGTGAGTTCAAGCGGGAAGCCATACGACAGGAA
>JAYJLX010054310.1:5660-31242 GCA_036873525.1 Chalinula nematifera | reverse complement strand
GAGCGTACCGTATCTACGATTTTTAATGATATTCATTGGATTTTTGTTAACACCTGATTTGGCCAAGGGGGTCTATAAATGTCCATATGGATAGATCTATCGTAGGGTAAACGTACGTGGATTGCAGCAGTCTGTAATGATATTAGCAATCTGCATTTTGGTTTGTTTTCAGCAAATATTTTCAACTGTTAATGCATCTGATCCCGGTATAGTTTCATAGATTATTTTAGTACTAAATTATATCACCCAGCGTCAGTTTTTTGATGTCTTCTTTTTAGATTCAAGTACTGGTGTTGTGAGGCTTTACAGGAATGGAGTAGCTGACACCAACCAGTCCTGGTCCTCTGGTATTGTACAAATATACTACTCTAGTCAATGGGGTAATATCTGTGATGATAGTAGCTTTGGATCTGATGAAGCTGATGTGATCTGTCATCAGCTAGCCTATACTGGAGCCTCTTCATATTCTAATACTGGAACTACAACAATGTAAGTAAGGCCATACATTGCGAATGCATTTATTATTAATGTTATACTATAGATGGGGCTCTGATAATGCCTCTACTGTAATGGATGATGTGTCCTGTTCCTTCTCCTCATATCTCACTATAACTCAGTGTTCCTTTAGTACCAGTATCAGCTCCAATTGTACCAACAGTAATGACATTGCAGTAATATGCTGTAAGTAGTAACACCTTGTACTTAAATGATACCACTAACAATTGAGTGCATGCCTGCCTTTAAAAAGACACACTAGCTAGCCTTAGTAGCCTTTACATACTTGATTTCTAAAAGAACGTACGTTTGTATCATGAGTAAAAAACGTGAGTGAGGTATTATGGCAATTAATATTGAAATTAAAAACTATAGAACAAAAAAAAGAAACCAATAAATAAAAGGAAAAAAAAATGCCTATTGTGACGATCATAATTATCATGATGAAATATTTATGCATTTGTATGGTGTAACATATTCTCATTAGTCTATATCCTCATGAAGCCATGCACCTAGGGAAGCATTTAACCCTTTGATATTTGATCCACTGTTACAAATGAATTCACTAAAGTGCTGAACCCTCGCGGTTATGCATGTATTTATATACATTTATCCAATACAAATGTGAGTTGGCTACACAGTTCCTTACACACCAGATTTTAGTCTGCACAGTCCACCACACACACACACACATGCACACCACGCTAAAAACTGACTATATACCGAGTACTATAACCCTCAGCCCACAGTTGGGTTTACAATAATTACAATGTGTTAAACAAACTCATGAATCTTATTTAGAAGTGTGACCCAGAAAAGAGCCGAAGTAAAAATCACTATGATTGTACAAAGTTTGAAGCATGACTCATACACATGAAATAATTAAACTTATAATATAACCCGCCCTGCTTGTGCTGTCACATTTATTATCGCATGCCCTTGGGCTTGGATGAATATAAGTATCATATACACCAAAGTAGGGGGCTATGTAATTATATTTATACTTATCTTATTTAGACTCCACTAGGATATGGGACTCTCCCAGTACTGGTGATATCCGTCTCACTGGGGGTACATACTCCAACCAGGGTCTACTAGAGGTGTATTGTAATGGCCAATGGGGTACTGTATGTGATGATTCATTCTTTAGTACTGAAGCACAAATAGCCTGTAGGCAATTAGGATATAATGGTTATGAGGACTATGATCATCTGACTATGCTGTGAGTTATACATGCATCTAGTATTATGCAGTACAACCTTTGATTGCTAGCGTGTGGAACCCTCTGAGGAAAGGACCGCAGCATAGTTTAATTAACCTCTTAAAATAATAGTGTCTGATTTTCAGTGCCGGACCTTTTTAAAAAGGACAGTCAATGGCTCTCTATATAAAAACACTTCAATTAGAGAATCCCTTAAGAATTCTGTAATTTGAAGGTTCCATGCACTCATCTACATGCATATTATTTCATGTATAGCCAAGGTAACTCTTCACAGCCTATATGGTTAAACACTGCTTCAGCCTGCTCTGCGTCAACGGATACCTGTTTGACTAGATGTGATGAATGTCCAGATAGATCATTTTCCAGTTGTAGGCACTATGAAGACATTACTCTGGAATGTGGTATGTCTATATTATACAATTAATTAAAATGTGTGCTGATGAACATGATTAATATAATTTGTTTTATTTAGAATATCAACCATCTATTGATGGGACCACTACAGCTAGTAACAATACTGATTGCAGTAAGCCAGAAATTAAAATCATTAAGCATAATTATGCCAAAGTTTTGGCTTCATCATATAGATCTAAACAAAAATTAATGCTTTATATCAATTGCACTTAAACTACACACTTGTGCCAATGTACAAATTAATACTTTTTGATATTGTTACATCATTTTAACAATTATATATAGGTATTGCCCCCAAGGGTACAGTGAGGCTCTACAGGAATGGAGTAGGGGACATCACCCAGTCCTGGTCCTCTGGTATTGTACAGATATACTACTCTAGTCAATGGGGCAATATCTGTGATGATAGTAGCTTTGGATCTGATGAAGCTGATGTGATCTGTCATCAGCTAGGTTATACTGGAGCCTCTTCATATTCTAATACTGGAACTACAACAACGTAAGTAACCAAACATTGCAATATGCAATTATTATTGATTATATATATAGATGGGGCTTTGATAGTTCCTCTACTGTAATGGATGATGTGTCCTGTTCCACCTCCTCATATCTCACTATAACTCAGTGTTCTTTTAGTACCAGTATCAGCTCCAATTGTACTTTTAGTGATGACGTCACTGTGACATGCTGTAAGTATGAATAAAATATAAACTATCAATATTAATGTTGATTATATAAATAATATATATGGGCGGCATGCATGATTTACATGCAGACTCCACTAGGATATGGGACTCTCCCAGTGCTGGTGATATCCGTCTCACTGGGGGCAAGTACTCCAACCAGGGTCTACTAGAGGTGTACTGTAATGGCCAATGGGGTACCGTATGTGATGATAATTTTGGTGCTATCCAAGCAAAAACGGCCTGTAGACAACTGGGATACAATGGTTATGTGGCCTATGATCATTTGACTACACTGTAAGTTATACACATGCATCTCCAGTGATCCACAATGAGACTTTTTATGAAGTATAACCTTTGCAATTAATTGATGGTAATTGCTAGTCTGGTGCCCCACCCATTTGCTTCCAGTAATGGTCTGGAGAACCTAAACTCTTAATTAACTTGTACACGCTGCAACTATAGTTGCAGCCCAATCAGAGTGCTTGATTTTAAAACGTCATGAGCCGCACCCACTTATCTCGTTTCTTACTAACTATGGATCGTTTATTACAAGCCCGTCCCTTTTAAGCAAACGTCATCAACCGCATGCAGCATTCCAGTTGAACGAGTCGAGAGTTTACATTGTCCAGACCATTACTGGAAGTGAATGGGCGGGGCACCAGACTAGGTATAATTACTAGTATAGAACCCTTCCGAGGAAAGGACATATGGTTTTTAATAAAATAATAAACCTCTTTTATTTGAAGGCTCCATGGCACTCGATCCTATATGCATGCATATATATTTCATGTATATAGCCAAGGCAGCTCTTCACAGCCTATATGGTTAAAAGGTGATTCAGCGTGTTCCTCTGTATCATCAACCAACACCTGTTTGACCAGGAATTGTTATGAATGTCCAGTTACATCAGTATCCAGTTGTGGGCACCATGAAGACATCACTCTGGAATGTGGTATGTACTGCACATGTGCATGCACTGCATGATAAGCATAAATGATATAATTTGTTTTATTTATAGAATATCAACCATCTATTAATGAGACCACTACAGCTACTAACAATACTGATTGCAGTAAGTTAGAAATTAAAATTTTTAAGTAATTAGTTTAAGTAGCTAGCATGCACAGGCTGCATGATGAATGTTTTTGTATTTAATATCGTTTTATAATATTATGTGATATACCACCATGCTTTGAACTTCAATTAATGTGATTTAAGTTAATAAAACAATTCATCACTGACGAGTGAACACGTACATCTATAATTTTTGCATTCAGGGAAACAGTGCTATGGATAATTATCAGTTAGGATGTTTGAAACAAAAAAATTCCCGCCTCAGTATAGGATCGAGAATGCACATCAATACTGTAATTTGCTTTAAATTGAAGCAATTTACTTTGAATCAAAGTTGAATTGGCTTCATCTATAGATCGGCATAATGCTTTTGCATATGACTTAAACTATACTTATAAATTTAAATGAAATATGCGCCAATATGTAAATTATAATGCTTTTTGATAATTAATAATTGAGTCATTTTAACGATTATATAGGTACTGCCCCTGATGGTACAGTGAGGCTCTGCAGGAATGGAATAGGGGACACCAACCAGTCCTGGTCCTCTGGTATTGTACAGATATACTACTCTGGTCGATGGGGCAATATCTGTGATGATAGTAGCTTTGGATCTGATGAAGCTGATGTGATCTGCCATCAGCTAGGTTATACTGGAGCCTCTTCATATTCTAATACTGGAACTATAACAACGTAAGTAATAATACATCATGTAATTTATTTATTGATTAATATTATAATACTCATTTAGGTGGGGTTCTGATAGTTCCTCTACTGTAATGGATGATGTGTCCTGTTCCATCTCCTCATATCTCACTATAACTCAGTGTTCCTTCAGTACCAATATGAGCTCCAATTGTACCAACAGTAATGATGTCACTGTATCATGCTGTAAGTATGGTTGTAATAAAGTATAATAATATTGTCATACTAGCTGGGATAATTTGCAGATTCCACTAGGATATGGGACTCTCCCAGTGCTGGTGATATCCGTCTCACTGGGGGTACATACTCCAATCAGGGTCTACTAGAGGTGTACTGTAATGGCCAATGGGGTACCGTATGTGATTTTTTATTAATCACTGACAGTATTGGAGCACAGATAGCCTGTAGACAGCTTGGATACAATGACTATTCGAAATATGGTGAACGGTGAGTCACTGTTTACAGTACTATGCTAATAATAATTCTAATATAATTATTATAACCACATACAGTGGGGGTAACTCATCATCATATGCAGACATACCTGTTTGGTTAGGTGTAGATAGCAGTTGTCCTACACAAAGTAGCAGTACATGTTTGACCAGTTGCGGAAGATGTCCCAAGACTGCTACAGTAACTAGCTATTGTACACATGATGAGGACGTTACTCTATCGTGTGGTACGTGATAAAGAGAATGTATATTATATATTTATGCCATGATGAAGCCAGACTTCAAAGCAAAATACCGCGGGGGGCGGGTATAAAACTGATGTACTGCCCTGCTGGTCATCCAGGCTTATCTACAAGCCATTGTTCTGGCTATGAATATCATTAAAAACATGTTGTAAATAGTACAAAAACTAAATTAAAACCAAGGTTTTCAAAGTTTAAAGTCTGGTTTCACATGAAATAAATTTATTATACCACCCCCGTTAGCGTATATCACATTTATACTCACCTTGCCCTCGGGCTCAGTGAGTATATATGCTATCATTACCATGATTAACTTAAATAGAGTTCGATTCCGGAATCAGTAAAGTATCTCATCAATACAATAGCCGTGACTGTGGATTCTTTGGTATAGGTAAGTTAATGAATTGTATAAGAGTGGCCGCAGGTGGAGTTTGGGTAATTTTTTCACTATAGAACTACCTACTGACGGTGGATTGAGGCTCTACAGGAATGGAGTAGCTGACACTAACCAATCCTGGTCCTCTGGTATTGTACAGATATACATTGGTATATGGGGCAATATCTGTGATGATAGTAGCTTTGGATCTGATGAAGCTGATGTGATCTGTCATCAGCTAGGTTATACTGGAGCCTCTTCATATTCTAATACTGGAACTACAACAATGTAAACTAGATTATAATAATTCTTTCAACTAAACTTTAATGAAATCAATATAGATTGGACATTTCGACCTGAATATAGGTTGAAATGACATCAATATATGATGACTATTGTATCCATGTTGAAATGATTATAATTCTTATCAATGCCAAATTGTGCTTTTGCCAGATAACGATTAGTGAAGTTCAGTTAATTACAGCTGTATTATACTTCCTCTATAAGTTGATGCCATAAAAAGCCTTGTATGATGTAATATATATAGCAGGTAATTATATTAGGATACTGTAAATTAAGTTCATAGTTTAAATAGTGCTAATTATATACTATGACATCATATCATTGTCTTACATGGGACTTTTTCTATAGTTGGGGTACTGATCTTGCACCAACATATTTTAATAGTGTTTCCTGTTCCTCCTCCTCGTATCTCACTATAACTCAGTGTACCTTTGGTTTTTCGATGAGCTCCAGTTGTACCAACAGCAAAGATGTCACTGTGACATGCTGTGAGTTAAGACTAATATACTATAGTATAGTGATGTCACTGTGTTATGCCACATAATTAATTTTATATAGACTCCACTAGGATATGGGATTCTCCCAGTGCTGGTGATATCCGTCTCACTGGGGGCAAGTACTCCAACCAGGGTCTACTAGAGGTGTACTGTAATGGCCAATGGGGTACCGTATGTAATAATTATTTTGGGGCTACACAAGCACAAACAGCGTGTAGACAACTGGGATACAATCATTATGAGAACTATGATGTGTTTATACAGTATGTCAGCATATATACGATTATTATTATCTTCAATCATCCAGTATTATTATCATGTTTAGACCAGAATTATCTAATCAAAATATTTGGCTGTGGAACTTTACAGTATGTTCTTCAAGTGATACTTGTCTAACTAGCTGTGGGTCCTGCCCTAGTAGTCCAGTCACTGGATGCAGTACTGACGAAAATACAATTGGCGTTTTCTGTGGTTTGTACAGTACTATATATGTTTTATTATTGTAAATATCACATTTAATTCATTCTGATAGGGTTCAGTATTGTTTATCCTAAAGTGTCTACTGAAAGATCTGTCAATTGTGCCTTTCCCGCACGCGGTAAGTGCATGTAGACCACACCATCTTTATTGCATAAAATCACAATGCTTGGGCGGTGGCTTGCAACACTTAGCTTGAAATATTACAGCTATTGTTTGATGAAAGAAAGATTTTTGGCAATTGACATGCAGTTTTTACAATTCACGAACTAAATCACAAATACTATTAAAACACATTCGTGCATGATGATATTGTCTATATGCAGATCTTCAATAAGGATCCTCGTGGTATAATTTAAATTAATGTATAAACTTGATTATTGGTTTTTTACAGAAATCAGCAATAGCTATATAACAGCAGTCGTATCATCAATACATCCAAGCAGTACGGTACCTGCCGATTTATCAATATATCCCAGCAGTGCTTCACCTGCCGATTCATTGAACACAGATACAATACATCCTAACAGTACTGCACTTGCTGCTGATTCATCAAAGATAGTGGATGCAACCACTACTGGTGTTATTACTGGAGTAGTATTTACTATTACTATCCTTATAATAGTGATAGGGTGTATTATAGGACTTTTATACATTGCTAGAAAGAGAGGACAGAAAGGATTATATTCTAACAGGTATTAAACTATCTTATTAAAATAGTACCGCCCACGTGTAATTATGGCTAATATGTAGCTGAATTGAATGATGATCTGTATGTATTACATTATATAGGAGTAATAATGTTGGTGAATTGAATCTCAAGCAATTTAGTATCCCTGCAGTTACTGAATTTAATGATTTATTACACGAATTCCAAATGACATCAAAGCACGAAGCACCTGACATGAGCTTGACACTGCAATCCACTTTGATTGATAAAGCAAACTTGAAAGTCATTGAGAAAGTTGGCGAAGGTATTATGAAGCGCACTACGCCGTATATTAATGATGTTATTGTTGATGTTATCATTAGGTGAATTTGGTGTTGTTTATCGTGGTATATTGACTGTATATAAAAATAATGAACCAGAAGTACAATCAGTAGCAGTTAAGACATTAAAAGGTATATTAATTATATAAGTATATATCTGTTATAGTATAGTTATACTGTATATTGATGTATACTGTAGGTAAGTACTCTCAAACACAGATTACAGATGAGTTGATAGTTGAGGCAGAGAAGATGATTCATTTTAACCACCTTAATGTCCTCTCTCTGACTGGTGTCTGCGTTGGTCTATTTGATTCCCCATGCCTTGTTATGCCCTTCATGAGTAATGGAAGTCTACTGTCGTATTTGAGGAAAGAGGCTCCTAATCTAGTATTATCAGAAACAGCTGATGAGAACCTTGTAATGGACACTACAAAGCATCTCCTGTCAATGTGTTTACAAGTGGCTAAAGGAATGGCTTACTTGGCAGAACAAAGGTTCATTCATCGCGATCTGGCAGCAAGGAATTGCATGTTAGTTTGCTTTACTTAAGAAAGAAATGATTACTGATTTATACTTGTATGATATGTAATATAGAATATCATCAGATGGGATTATTAAAGTAGCTGATTTCGGACTAGCAGAGGATATCTACACGGCTGAATATTTCAAACAAGAGCGGAGTTCGGATGGCTCTGTTAAACTACCAATCAAATGGATGGCACTGGAAAGCATTCACTATGGAAAGTTTAGTGAGAAGACAGATGTGGTAAGTTAGTTTATGTGTATCCAGGTGCTAGATCATTATGTATATTATAGTGGTCATATGGTGTCCTGTGTTGGGAGGTGTTCAGTGCTGGTAAATCACCATATCCTGGGATGAGTCCAAAGGAAGTAGTAGAAATGTTGGACTCAGGAGAGAGACTATTGAACCCTTTAAATCCTGCCTGTAGTGATGAAATGTAAGCTGTCAAGTTATTTCAACCTATAGCATATGTATATATAACTGATGTGTTCTGTATCTCTTTCAGATATAAATTCATGTTGTCATGTTGGGACAAATCACCTGATGAACGACCTCATTTCTCCGATATTGTTGTAAATGCTGAGCAGTTGTTATCTCCATTGGCAGAATATTTTGAATTCTCTGATGTTGTAAAAGTCGGCACTGATCAGTGACAAAGAGCATAGGGTGCTATTGACATTATCACTGAATATTAATGATTAATGTTGTGCTTGAGCTAATTAAATTGTTTATTAGTATTCCATACCATATAAGGGTTTTTTATTACTTTTTCATACAATTCCTGTGAAAATATAGTTTTAGTTTTTTTTAAATAATTTCCCAAAAGTCGGGGTAATTTATTTTTTTTGTATACTGCATCAATGATTGTTCATACAAACTCCCACTTTCTGATATACCATTTGTCATAATAATTATAATTTTTTCAAACAAAAAATAATAGAAAACAACAACAAAAAAAAATAAGGCAACTAACTGATTTGAGCCCCGCCCCTTTGTTACTGCATGCGCATGTTGCATGCATGCATGCAGTTGCATATGTAGGCGGGGCTCATACAAATAACATGGCGGCTAAACGAAAGAGATCAAAAGAAGAATCGTTCTACAAGACGTTACCGAGCAAGATATGGTCTACTGCCGAGACATCCCTGGGGTTGATAGACGTCAGTTACAACTTAAACTAGTGCACGCATTAAAACTACTTTATTACCAAACTTGCTATAATATTAAATTCACTCCTCCATCTACAGTCTACTAACGAGGATACTCGGAAGTTTGTTGAAGCATTTCTGGAGCAATATGACGACCAGAGTAGCTCCTCTAAATACCAGACACTTCCACTAAATCCCAACGCAATAAAGAAACGAAAACAATCACGCCATATCAAGATGGAGGCCAGTACTGGTGGGGGGTGTGGTCAGGCAAAGCCATTGAGTAGAAGAGCAAAGAGAAAATTAGGGCTAATGAAAATATCGAAAGAGGAGCAGAAGTGAGTTAAATGGGTATAAAGGTACATGGCTGATCCATCCCATTGATTTCCCTTATAAGGTATTCAATGTATGTACCAATACATGAGCTATGGAAGGGGTACATGGAGGAACTATTGAAAGGCTGTGGAAGGTATAAATGGGGTTAAAATATACATCTGTTGCATGTTTTGTATTGATTTTTATAGAAATACATCGTCGATGGCACAGAAGGTGATGAAAGCCGATCTCCATGGATGTGAAATTAAAGGTGCTTAATTGTCTGTAGCTTGAAAAAGTACATACATAACCTGTCTATACATCTGAGTATTATCATCAATCACTTTACAATAGTTGCCGAGTCCAAGTGTTCCAGTATTGTGGGCCTAGAGGGTATAATTGTACAAGAAACTCAGAATACATTTCGTATATGTTGTAAAGACAATCGTATTAAAAGTAGGTTAATTATCAGTAAAAGCTATCATACTGACATTATTATAACTGTCTGCCTTGTATTTACAGCTATCCCAAAGGGAAATACAGTGTTCACATTTCAAGTCACCGGACACGAATTCACACTCTATGGACAGAACCTTTTATATAGATCAGCTGACAGATCATCAAGGAAGTTTAAGGACCGACCATTTATGGACATATAGACAGTATCATGTACATATGTAATCTATATTTAATCAGGCAGTAACAATTGTTTTAAATGTTTTTTTTTTTACCAGTGCTTTCATTGAAATGAATATTTAAAAACAAGATTAGTCTATTATAGTATTGAATGACAGTATATCACTTCCTGAGTCGTTCTGAAGGGTGTGTTGCAGTGGGCGGAGGGGGAGGACCCCTCCGATATAGATCATCAATATAATCCAGTAACATGTCATATCGCTCATCACCGATACACTCCAACACAAGATAACGCTGATCCTTCTATAGATAACAACAGTATAAAGCCTGATTTACCGTATAGGGCATATAGTTCAAGGCATGCAAATTTTGCGAAAATGGTGAAAATCCATATTTACGGTTTAATCTTCACAAATCACATGGAATAAACACACGATCATGGCACAATTACAGTATCACGGATTTATAATTCACGAATTTACAAAAACCACGAAATTAGTGAAATTTAAGTCCCACTAACAATATGCCCTATACAGTATAATATGACGCTCACGGAACGTTACATTGACACTGGAATTGAATCCTATATATATAATATATTACGCTTACCTCTAGAGTACTGATTATGTCCTTGAGATGCTTGTCAGAATCTCGTATCAACCCTTTAGTCCTGCCAATTTTAATAACTATTAATAACCACAAATGTATAACAATATTAATTTATTGACTTTACTTGTGATTGATTAATTTGGTTTCCTTTAATAAACTCTTAAATTCGTTCTTTGATTGAACCATTTTGTCTCTCATGTACTTGTCATATTCGTACTCACGTACCTATAGCAACAGAAGTATGGTGACCACGCCCACCAATAAAGACCACACCCACCTCATCACTATCTGAATATTTCTTGTAGCGTGGATCTTCCTTAATTAGCTTCCTGGCTTTCTTCCAAGGCATTCTAAGGTGTATCTAATAATATAAAGGTAAAAAAAACTTGATGGCTTTTAAGAACTCCTTTTAAAGGCTATTTTACTTTAGTTGTTTCCTCGAGCAAGTTCCTGAATTGCCCTCTTCGTTTCTCCCCCAAAGCTGAAATATGTTCTTTAAACAACTTCTCCTTCTGTTCCATTTCTATCATATCGCACGAATCCCAGCGATGGTCTTTACGAAGCACCTTCTTGGTGCTACTCCACGAAGCCATGGGATCTTTCACTAGATCAACCAACATGGCGGTGAAGGTGGTTTCGGTTTCCGCTCTCCTTAGCTGGTCTCGCTCCCTTCCCCATTGCTCACGTTGAGCTGTTCTGTTCTGCTCGACCTCTCTCTCTCTTTCTCTGATACTAGCCTGAACTCTTTCCTGTTTTTCATCCTAACATTAAAATAATGCCATTAAAGATGTATGAGCAGGATTATACACTACTCAAGCCCTCATGGCCCCTCCCCCTTCTCCCTTCATGCCCCATACCTTTCCCAATTCCTTGATATATTCTCCAAAGTACTCTTCTCTCTGAGTAGAACTGTCCACCGCCTGATAGCGGGAATCCTTCTGGAAGATCCCCTTGACCTTTTTCCATTGCGAATTTGAGGTTAGTTTGGTAGCTTCGGTTAGCATGGCAAAGAAATCACTCTTAATCTGAAATCATAAAATAAACAGCTGCTAAAAATGTGCCCATACGAGACCTATATCAACCTTTTCTGCCTTTGTGATCTGTAATTGTTTTTGTTCTGCCTCCTTCGCTTTACTCATCTTCTTCAATTCACTTATCCTTTCTTGGAACAACGATTCTCTCTCCTTCATCTTCTCTATGACCTTAAACCTCTCGTCTTTACTGTACATCCGACAAAACTCAGAGAAACTTGTCCTATAATGTCACATCAAACAGTCACCATTAGCAAGTACTGCTATTACAGTAGCTCCACTTACTTCTTTGTTATCTTAGACTCTTTTAAAAGTGTTATAAACGTTTCTCTCTTTTCTTTTAGTATTTGCTTTTTCTCTTTCATTTCTTCGTCCGCTCTAGCCACGATAAACTCATCAAATACAACTTTACGCTCCTTAGGCAAGAGGAGATGGAATCTATCATCAAACACAAACTTGGGGAGCTCTTTATCCCAGGTAGAAAAGGCTGAAACCTGAAACAGAGAAACAAAATGAAATAAAACAATAATTGAATAAAAAAAAAACGTTAAAAACTGACTTGTCGTTCCAGTAACATTGCTTTAAAAGATTGCTGTCTTTCCTCTAATGGTAGAGTAGCTCTCAATTGTGCCATCTTTGTTTCTCTGCTTACAGCAATGGGAGACGTCTCCTTCTTACCATCCGTTCCCTGAGGTAATCCAGCAGTGGCTCCGCCCTCAACCTCCATAGCAGAATCCTCACCATCTTTAGTATCGTCCATATCATCATCATCAAATCTATAGGCGGAGTAGAATAACAACTGATGAATAAAACAAGACAAAATAAAAATAATCATGTTTTATAATATAGCATTTTACATTGACACAATATGAAAGCAGCCAACTAACCACACCCACTTACTTGATCCTTTTGGAAGCTGGTTCATCAATGGCACCCACGCGCTCTAATTAATTATATCTGATTAATCCATTAATATACCATATCTAATAACGTTACTTACTCTTCCTCCAGGGAGGATTTTCTACTATCTTGTATACTTGAGGGTTATGTTCCAGTTCGGGTGGGAGGTCCCAGAATGATTTACGATTGGTCGCATCAAAGAAGAACATCTTTTCATCGTTAGTATAAACAACAGACCATGGTGTTCCCGGCACTGGTATGCTGTACGTAGGCTTAGGACCTTTAGGTAGTTCTTCTTGTTTTGCAGGAAGTGGTTGGCTGATAACAGGAGCATTTGGTTTGGTTGCCATGGTAACATTAGTAGGGGGCGGGCCGGTGCCTAATTTTGATGCTACCAATGCTAAGAGTTCTTTGGAATCCATTTCCGGCTGTTCTTCAATGAACTGCTTCTCGGGATTGATTGGATTGATTGGAGGGGGAACAGCGGAGTAAGGGGAGGGGGCGGTGATTAAGGGTGGGTTATTAATGGGCGTGGCAGATGGTACATGGGGTTCATCCATCAACGGCTATATAAAGAAAAATAAAGGAAACTCAAATACAGAAAAGTCTTTAAATTGTTACATTGTATAAGAATACATTAGCCTCAGGTATTGGTTAACCACATATCAACTGACTTTACAGTAAATAATCAGACAGGGATAACAAAATCATCATTAGCACAAAATAAAGCAAGAATAATTATCCAAGCCCTCTCATACCTGTCTAGCAATGTTACTATGGTTATCCTGATTAGATATTGTGGGCGTGGTTGCCTGGGGTCCTCCCGCCAGATCAGCCGGGAGAGGCATAACTAGCTCCAAATCCTTTGGTTTCTCCCACACGGATTGTCTAGTAACCTTATTGTAGTAGTAGGTTCGCTCGTCGGGGTTCTTGTGCTCGGACCACACCCTCTGAGGAATGAGGGGTATGCCCGGGGGTAGGCCAGGAATAGAGTTACTGGGAACAACACCAGGAGGTGAGATCAAAGAGCCATCTTTATTTAGAAAAGGAAAAATAATAAATTTAAAAAAAGATAAGTATGTTTGATATTTTACCAATCGATGGTGGTATAGCTGGGTTAGGGAGAGCAGTGGGAGGGGCAAAGGGAATGACTCTAGCGTTCTTTGGTCTCTCCCAAGTTGTCTTCTGGTTGTTAGTATCCGAATAATAAACACTTCCATCAGCTGTTTTATGTTCTAGCCACACCTCCTCTTCCTGTTGAGGTTTGTCTGCCCCCTCGTTACGACCACTAATTGGGTTATCCTATAAATAGAAATTACAATAATTTACATAATAGTAATAAAAATAACCACACCTACTTTATCTAAATCTTCCATATTTGATCTAGTCATGGCGGGACCAGGTAATGAAATAGGCGTGGCCATCAGATTGGGCGGAGACACAAGTAATGGACCACCAGGTTTAGATAATGGTGGATTAATTCCAGGGGGTGTGGTCAATAACGGAGGGCCACCTGATGGGGATGAACCAGGTATTGGGAAATTTGGTATCAACATATGTGGGGGCGGAGGGGGAATTCCCACTGGGGGAGGACCCTGTTTAATTAATAATTATGATATGTATAGAGAGTAATTAATAAATAACCTCATTTCGAATCAACTGCATGTGGGGTGGGGGCAGGGCTCGTATACCAGCTCCAGGAGGGGGTGGGCCTCGTATGCCAGCTCCAGGAGGGGGCGGGCCTTGTATACCAGCTCCAGGAGGGGGTAACCCTATATAACAAAATAACATTATATAAAATAATGCAAATACAATACAGCGAGTAGGGGGCGGGGCTTGTATACCAGTAACCCTTTATAAATTACAAATACAATACAGAGTAGTAATAAAAATGAGAAACAGTCCATATTATAGCTTAACCAGGTACTAAAGGTCGTACTTCAACAGATAAAAACACATAGTTAAGAAGCTTAAATCATCTACACGTAAATCATTTAGTACATCTATAAAACATCTGATTCGGCCTTACAAACTACTTAGCATAGCCTGTAAGTAAGTCCTACAGCTAACAAAAATATCAGCCAAAGGGTTTAACAATTTTATTCACCAATCGGTTTCCCAAACCACCGGAACTAAAGATGAGTTTACAACAATAATGTATACGTCCCTACCGTTAACGAGAGGGGGCGGGGCACAGGGTGAATATTACTACAGTAGATCACATGACCACAAAAAACCTGGTAGAGTGGGCGGGGGGATGAGGGGTGGTGCACCATGAGATCCACCTCGAGGGACAATGGGCGGAGGACCATTGGGAGACGGTTCCCCACCACCGGGAGGAGACAGACCATGTGGTGAGGGGCGTGGCCTATAAATTTGAGTAATAAATGACTATAGTTATTTAAAAACGCGTTAAAGCATGCTCACCCGACAGCAGAAGGAACTTTTCCTTGTTCTTGGTTATCCATTAAAGGGCTTATTATTGTATTCTTATCATCAGAAGTATTAAGTGCGGCCATCGCCATTTTACTCGCCAGGATTGATTAATGATTAATGATTATTAATAAACTACCAATTAATTAATTAGAGGCTGTAGCCACACCCACAAGCTGATCCTTATTCTATTCCTTCCACCCCTGCTAAGTAAGGGCCGAACTCTACCTGCATTCTAAAAAGACTTCTAAAGAACTAAACAACAGTAATGGCAAACGCCGAAAGTGCTGTAGTAAGTTTTAATAGTAAGAGTCAATATTTTATAATGTAGATCTTTCACTAATACTATCACAATCTATAGAAAGCTGTAACTGATGCTTTTCTCAAGCCAGTAGAGAAGGAAGGGCTGGAGACATTGAGTGGGTTATTGCTGAGGCAAATGGAGACAGGACTGTCTAAAGAAGGCCATGATGGAGAGGTCAAAATGTTAATAACTTACGTCCATGATCTTCCTGATGGGAAAGAGAGCGGTGACTTCCTCGCACTTGATTTAGGTTAGTTTGGAAGGAATTCCTCGAGTACTGTAGTCTGTTGTAGCTATTTATATATGAATTTACCAATGACGTCATTGGTTGTTATTACTATTTATAAGGTGGGAGTAACTTTCGTGTGTTGAAGATTACCCTAACTCCTGGTCAAGACATCAAGCAAAAGGATAAGAAGGTAGTCATTGATGATGAAACGAAGCAATCCACTCAAGAAAAGCTGTTCGACTTCATAGCCAAAGCAATGGCAGAGTTCGTAAAGGAGGAAGGAATCAAGGAGAAGCTTCCTTTGGGATTTACATTTTCATTTCCCGTTCACCAAACGAGTTTGACAGCTGGTACATTGATTAAATGGACGAAGGATTTCAGCGCTAAAGGAGCTGTAGACAGTGATGTAGTAGCCATGTTGAGGGATGCTGTCAAAAGAAGGCCTGGAGTGAGTTAATTAGTGGGTGTGGTCAATTAAAAATCATAATGTTATTCACTTTAGGCATTTATAATGTCTATATAGATAAAACTAACCTTCTATTTCTGTCTGTCTCTCTCTCTATAGGATATAGATGTAGATGTTGTTGCTCTTGTTAATGATACAACTGGTACTCTAATGGCTATTGGTCATAAGGACCAGGACTGCCATGTTGGAGTGATCCTTGGCACTGGTGAGTAGTATACTTAACACAAGCTGTACCTAATTCAATATGTATGTAACTATAAACCTTCCATTAATGGACAATACTTTTATATTTTATTGTTATAACTTCTATCTCTCTCTCTCCATAGGAACCAATGCCTGTTACATGGAGCGTTTAGATGCTGTCCCTAAATTTAGTGGTGATCGTTCTAAATACGATAAAGTTCTGATTAACACAGAGTGGGGTGCGTTTGGTGATAAAGGTTCGCTCAAGGGATACCTGAACGAATTTGATGATGCTCTAGACAGTGAAGATGCTGTGAAGAACAAGAAACAGCAACTGTAAGGAAATGTCAAATTATCCGTTTGCAATTTGTTAGAATTTATTGACTAATTAGATACGAAAAGATGATTTCTGGCAAGTATTTGGGTGAAATAGTCCGCCATGCTTTGAGGAAGCTGATTGGTCAGGGAGTTCTATTTGGCGGGAAAAGTGCTCCATGCTTTGATAATTTTGAACAGTTTAAATCAGCTTATCTTTCAGACATAGAAAAAGGGTAAGTTAAAAAACATCAACATTCACATTATCGTAAATGAAGGTTTCAATTTCTCTCTTTCTTTTTTTCTTTCTCTCTGTTTCTAGTCCTAGTTCTAATCTGGCTGATTGCCGTAAGGTTCTTGTTGAGGACTGTAAGCTAGAGGGTGTGACTGATAATGATTGTCGTATCGTCCGTACAGTATGTGAGGCTGTGTCTACCCGTGCTGCTAGGCTAGCTGGTGCTGGTATCACCACTGTGGTAAGGAAGATTAACAGGCTGGATAAGTGTACGGTTGCCGTAGATGGATCATTGTATGAATTCCATCCTCATTTCAGACACAAGTCAGTTAGTTTATTTGAGAAACCTATCAAGGTTAACTTAAAATAATTATAATGTAATATTTTAGAATGAAGGAAGCAATAGACGAGTTAGCCCCTGGTAATAACGTTGTGGTGACCAAATCAAAGGATGGGAGTGGCAGGGGTGCGGCCATGGTTGCAGCTGTTGCCATGAGATTGGCCAAGTAATAGACCCACCGGGGGGCTGAGGGGAGGGGCGGAGTGAGGAATATTATTAACAGTTAAAAAGACTGATTATTTTAGCTTTTAAATAATTTGTAAAATCGTTAATCAGTCAAATTTTTCATCCTATTTTTACAAATAAAAAAATCAATATTGTTGATGTAATTTTAATTATAGTAAGTTTAATTATATTCATTATACATGTGATATGCTGTGGATAGCACAGCACGTTCATGGATTTACTCGAACTGTGGAGTAAGGAATATTATTAACAGTTAACAATAGAACAGCTGATTGAACAATTTTTCATCAATCTTGAATAATAAGATCAATGTTGATGCAATAATATTTTAATTATAGTAAAGGTTATTATATTCATTACGATTGCACTAACATGTGATAGCTAAGCATAGCGCATTCATGGGTTTACTCAAATCACTACATTTGACGAGGAAGAAGAGAATGGAACGGGGCTACGTTAGCTGGAGCAGCAAAGAGTTTCTTCACGGAACCATTGTGTTTAGCATTGAACGAGCCACGCCCTTCTCTGTAGTGATCAAGCCACTCCCTGTCGCAGGTAGCCGCCATGACGACGAGCAATACTGCAAGGAACAGTGGCTGAGCCTCGAAGTAAACGACGACACAGCTTACTTTAAGCTGCATTTCAACGGAAAGATCAAGACGCTGTGTGATACGGGTCAATGGCGCGGTTCGTGTGCAAGTACAACCGGCCTAGAGCCCGGTAGGGTAACGTCTTATTGGCTGAGCTACGATTCACACAATATGGTATTGAAATACGGTAAAGGGTACGTAATGAATGAAACCACCATTCTGGAGCATAGCTTTCTTAAAGGCATGTGCTCGGATGAGCAGGCACTGGAGAGAAGAAGGCTGGGCTATTTGTTCAACCATGATGTTCCTAGAGTTATTGAGCTGCTAGAGGTGCTAAACTACAGCGAGCTTGTCTCGTTGTACTGTGACAAGCTACACAAGGGAATGACATTTGGGTGTCAGAGGCAATTACTCTCAGATATTGACGGTATTCGCTCCACTAATACTCCTGACAACATGGCCGAACACCATGACACTATGACACGAACATTGGCCGAGTCACTGATTGATGTTACACGAAAAGTAGAGATTCGCAGTCAACCATTGGTCACCAACTTGTCTCCATTAGTGCTGGACAGCTCCAAGACAACTCTATTCCACTTGGATAGCAATAAATACACTCTCTCTGCAAGCCTACCCTCAACATGCAAAGAACTGTACCAAAACGTAGCCCATGATGGCGTGTGTCTTGATACACCATTAGGATCTGATGAAAGATACAGCCTCTCGGATGCTATTCGACACAGCCTACAATTGCCTGACGGCATCTTGAACAAGAAGTTGAAAGAGAAAGCAACGAAAGGCTGTGGGAATAAAAAAGAGGCAGTTAATGAGGGATATCTGAGGGTTACTCTGGGAGGAGAATATGGTAATTCCCCCGGTATTCCTTATGTCCTGGAAATATGGCCGTCGGGATATGGCAGCCCGATACACAGACATGGTGACTCGTATGCAGTTATTAAAGTGCTCCACGGAGGGCTGACCATACATATATATAATAAAGGAGTCCAGGACTATAGGGAACAACCTTTACTGAGCTTTGATGTTGAGAAGGGTGATATTACATGGATCGACCCGAACTGGTACCAGACTCACAGACTCTGGAACGGGACCGATGATTACTGTGCTACTATACAGTGTTATAATTATGGAGAGGAAGACAGCGTCCGATGTCCTCATTTCCACTATATTAGTGGGTCGGGGGCGGTTGGCGACTTCGTACCTAATTCAGATTTCAGTTTTAATGAAATGAGGAAACGTGTTATGATGGAGTATGAAACATACATGCACTCACATAATTAGCTAATAAAAAGCTATAACTGATTTGTCAATACACCCCTATTATATTGTCTATCATGTATACTGCAAATATTGTTTCTTTTAAATTCAATTAATTAACTAGCCACTCCCATTTATTTTTGCAGTTATTGTGTAGGCGTGACCGGACGCCATGTTTACATTTGGAGTTTGCTTCCTGGCCCTTGGCCCCTTGCTAAGATCTAATGGCTGTTCCCGGTAATGTTGGCTTCACCATATTCAGTGACGAGTCGATAGAGTTATGGCGGGACCCTCTAGCCTATATCGATAAGAGAGTAAAGGAACATGGGCCTGTCTTCAGTGGTAGAGTACTCAATAGGTCCACCATTTTTATTACCAGCAGTGATACAGTCAGAGAAATGCTATGTGGTTAGTGTCAATAGTACTACCCCGGATAGCTACTATAATCCTAATTCCAGGATTATTTGTATAGTATGTTCTATCATTGTGTGGGAGTGGCTATCTCTGTGTGGGTGGGGCTGGTTGTCTGTGTACATAACCTCTCTCTTTCTTTAGATAATCACGATAGCTTCTCCTCAGGTTATCATGAGTACATGTTTGAACTGTTCGGAGAGAACATCATGTTTTTAGAAGGTAAATTATAAACATTTGCTGGAATATTAGCCAATCATTTATTTTATGAGGTGATGAATGGAGGATGGCTAGAGATCTCCTCAAGCAATCATTCTCTGATACCGTATCCCTCACTATGGACATAGCCAGACAGTACGTATATAGCAATGATTTATATTGTACAGTTACATGTATCATTATAGAACTGTCAGCCATCTTTATTGTTAATTAATTATACAGGTTAATTAAAGATCATATTAAAGCCACACCCACTAAGTGAGAAACTAACTACGTGTGATTTTGACTATGTCTTATCTATGTTCACTCTCTTTCTCTCTCTATTCTTTTTAGTAAGCCATTAAAACTATATCAGCATTTCAAGAGTCTAACAACTCAGCTATCAATAAGCCTGTTCCTAAGCCACACCCTCTCAGAGTCGAAGTCATGTGAAGTTTCCACCCTAATGACCACCCATTGGCACGGTATAATATCACTACCAGTGAACATGAGACTACCTTTGTTATCATGGAGATCAGGGTACGGGAAGGCACTTAATGCTAAGGTAATATGTAACTGTACGAGAGCATATACTACTTTTGTATTGATGGGAATATTAATTTATAACTTTTTTATTAAATGTTATTAGGATAAATTAATAAAGATAATTTCAGACAAACTAAAAACCAATAAAGCCTCACCGTGAGTATTTACATGTATTAATTATATAAGACAGCTAGTGTAATATCATTTGTCATTTTTCCATTCTGTTTTAGCATTGCTACTTCAGTTCATAGCTCCGCCCCTTTAAATGTTAATCCATCATCTGTTGACTCCGCCCAATGTCATAATAGCCCCTCCCAGTCACATGATAGCCCAGCCCAGTCACATGATCTGGCTGTGAGGAACATTCTTCTATTCATTTCGGCTCTCTTTCCCAAAGCAATGGCTTCATTAATGACCTCTATACTCTTGCAACTATCTAAACCAGAACATGTGAGTACAAGGTGATAACCTTTTCAATAAGGGTTAAATTGTAGAACCCCTAGCTGTTATGGGAAATTTTCAATGTAATAAAAATTTAGGAAATTGTCAGTCCTTCCTACTTTTTTGTTGCTAATTCTTAATTTCACCATGTACTAAATTGGTAGCTGAATGCCTTTTCCTAAAATTTTTGTGCACCAAATTTTATGTTGTGAGACTTTTAGGGGTGCTAAAATTTTCGCTCATTTTACGGTACTCTACTTCTACATTCAAGATTAGTAATGTCCCACTAGCTTCCATTATACAGTGTGTATAATGTAATGGGTCATAGAACTAGATAACTTCAGACATTATAATGTTTCAAACAGCATCATTCATTACCTCAGGCACTCTGTGGGATACTTTTAATTGTAATTTATTATAATAATATCTCTGGAAGGACAGGGTTATTCCTGGATCACATGATTAGTTTAGTTAAGAGCATGAGGGGTATGAAGCTATGCTGGGTAAACCTCTTTGAGGTGAACTTTTTACCACATGCATGATAGTAATGACAGGTGCTATGTGTGTTATATAGACTGTATAGTTAAAGTGTTCTTGGAATTAACACATAGTGTATAAGTCACTCTTTTTCTTGGAATTCATCAGTAGATGATGAATATAACTTATTCCTGGAACTGTATCTATAATACTGTTCGCAATGGCTTCTAGTTTCACCCCTTATTCTCACCAGATATAGTGTTGCTTGGTTATGGGCTATAGGGTTATATAGTACATGTGCAGCACATTACATGTATGCATGTACATGTGTGCTAGTAATGGCTTCTCGTCTCGCCCCTTATTCTCATGGATAAGCATTGCTTTGTTAAGAGCTAGGGTTATATAGTACATGTGCAGTACATTACACGTATGTATACAGCATATGCGTATATATACATGTGTATTAGTAACGGCTTCTCGTCTCGCCTCTTATTCTCACCAGATATAGTATTGCTTGGTTATGGGCTAAGTTATACAGTTACATGTGTACATTACATGTATGTAGTACATACGTATACTTATGTATCAGTAATATTGCTGATATACTGATGAGCACCATGCATTGTTAAGGCTACCAAACATGGGGTAACTCTAGGTAGCATTTGTAGGCAACAACTGTCAGTAATGTTATAGCCTAAAAGTTGACTTGTGTATGGTACCACATTGCAATTTTGTTGTCTGTCACGAGTTGCCTGGAATTCAGTACACTCTATTTCTGTTCCAGGCAATACCATTGCTTGCAATTTTTGCTTAGCCTTTAAGTTATAAGCTGAACGATTTTTTCATTATTTAATTTTTTATTGTATTTTACATAATTATTTCCACCACCTAGCTGTGTAACTTTCTTTATAGTCTAGGTATCTATCAGTGTGTCTTGGTAATGGTGGTGCTGATGATGCTGATAGTGATCAAATGATGGAGGGAATTATTTTAGAGTGTCAGAGATTATGGCCACCATTCCTGGGTGGGAGAAGGATTTGCTCTAAGGTAAAATTGTCAATTTGCTTGCAGTAATTGATTATTTAGTAATTATCACTTTCACTATGCCAAATAGTCATGTGATATTGGCGGATACCCTATATCTGAGGGTCAAGCAGCTGTGTATATTTCTCATACCGCTAATAGAGATGGGAGTGTTTTCAGTGAACCTGATATGTTTAGACCAGAGAGGTGGTTGGATAGGTTAGTAGAGGGAGTGCTGGAGGGGGAGGCAGGGGCTAGTGAAGGAGGGACAGTATTTATTGATATCATAACGGATAGTTTAATGTACTTTTATATTTATATTATTAGTGCATTAAATAAAGATTTAATGTGGTCATTTGGAGGTGGTCCCAGGAGCTGTGCTGGAAGACACCTGTCTACTCGGATATTGAAGGTATTAGATCATAAAATTAACCGCCACTTAATTGGGGCTTTCTGCTAAAATTAAGACTTTTTTAATAAATATAGAGGGAAATCCCTCAGATATTAACTTTGTAGGAGTCGAGTTCAGTGGAACCTTTTCCATAACTAAAATAAAGAACAATTTCTCCTGTATATAGACTAAATCATATTATGTAGTCTCATTGTTAGAGTTTATGGTACTACTATACATGATATTTACTAATTTTATATTATACATTTTGTTAGGAATGGCTCAAGTTAACTTTATCGTCATTGTCATGGCAACTATTATCTGGTGTTGAAACTCCTTATAAGGTGTTACCTGTCCTTAGACCGGGTGATGATGTCATTGTGGTGTTTGAGGGGTGTAGCAGCGACTAATTGCATATCAATCATGCCACAGTAATTGCAGTGGAAATTATGTCAATTTAACTCTTTACATGCAAGTTTTCTTTTTCCTTTTTAAATTCATTATTTTCTTGCATTGGAAGCTAATTTTGAAAGGTGCCAGTTTTTTTAAGGATATAACAATTGTTATTCCATATGCTTGATGGATAAGACTGGATTGTCTGGATTGTGTAGATGGTCAGTATGCATGAGTACATGCATGACTTATGGGAAGGCCCTTTGTTAGGACTTAAATAATTGCTGCTAGTATATAGAAACTAAACAATTTTGAAAGCATGCTACTGAAACTCTGTACAGTAAATATAAAAGTTATATTGAGGTGGCCATAAATTTTAATTAATTATATGCATACATGTATAATGATGTATGTCATGCATTGCAAGTGTATAGAGGTATATGTGGGGGTGGTTTTAAAGGCTGAGCATTTATTTAAGGAGACCTTTAGTGGATTCGGTTATATGTTACAGCAGACTGAGGCTCAATCAGTGCACTAAAATTATTTCAGAATTTATTGACGGAGAGAAGTGTTCTTATAATAAACTGCTCAGTTACGTGTTGCACATACCAAGAAAGTACGGTAAGGAATATGTTTTGCACAAGTTATTATACATGTTATAATTTGTTTCATTTTGCTTCAACACAAGGCTACACATTTACAGCAATGCATTCTGAAGATCGTCAAGAGGAACTAAAGCCAAACTTAGTTGTTGAGAAGGAACCATCTCGTAAGTGCATATACTAATTCTCATATTTTTTTTATAATTATCCATTCTGAAGAAGAAAAAAAGAAGCAAGTCTTGGATGTTGGGAAGGAATCGCGTAAACCTCGTTGTAAGGATGATGCTAGTTCATCATCATCATCTCACTCTGATGATGATACTGAAGCTGGTGCCACATCAGTT
Organism: Chalinula nematifera; assembly: GCA_036873525.1. Classification (NCBI taxonomy): domain Eukaryota; kingdom Metazoa; phylum Porifera; class Demospongiae; order Haplosclerida; family Chalinidae; genus Chalinula; species Chalinula nematifera. Next base: position 6,759 of record JAYJLX010054310.1, on the reverse strand, counting down.
CCCATAGTGAGCAGTTCTTAAGTGTTGTTTGTACATTTGCCATTTACTATGTATGATGCATTGATAGATTATAGTATGAAAGTTTACAGTTTTGATGTTAGCATGCATTTTATGTCTATTCTCTTTGCTATATATGCTATACTGTTAGGCCACTGTCACCAACTATCCTTTTAAGTACAAAATCCATGGAATTGATCGTGATATCTTGAAGCAAGCATTGATCGACTACGCTAATTCCATTGACTGCACGCACATAGCTGATCAAAGATTTGAAGATTTTCGTAAATGGGCTCCGATTGTCTATGGAAAAACTGTGGAACAAGACGCAAGGCACCCAGGAGCAAAAAAGGAGGCAGGCGGGATACTAAATACAAGCACTTGTAACCCATTTTCACCCCCACAAAAGCGAAATGAAGAAATTGAAAAATTAAATCATAAATATCATAAGCTTCAAGGATCCTATTTTAAGTTAACCGATGAGCTTCCAAAAGGATACTCATGTGACGAAGAAGGATTTTTATATAATGATTCCGTTCGTCCTAGGAAGAAAGCAACTGTGATTGAACTATGCACTGCGTTGATTGAACACAATGTGCCGAGGTGGAAAGATAAAGATCTAAACATGACTCGAGAGCTTTTCATGGAGCGATTTAAGTTCATTTACAACATAATTCGAGCTCGATATGATGCCATGGAGCTGACGTATTCTGATATAACCCGAAATAGGCCATGGATGGATTGGGTTGAGCACTACAACGTTGTTGCAGCGTTCAGTTTTGTAGCCATTTTGATGGATCAATACTCGCATACCAAGTACAAAAAAGGTGCTTTTCAATTTGCTCATGATGAGGAGAAAGGTGAATTACCTGTCACAAATCTGGCGAAGGAATTTTCTGAGAAGCTTGCAGTATGAACATAATAACAATAATTATAATTGTGTGACTTACTAGAGCTAACTTTCAGTTGTTCAGTTGTTATTATGAAAAATATTTACAGTGCATGCAAACCTCAATGTAAACACACATGACAGTACTGTGTGTCCTTTAGGGGGGGGGGGGGGGGGGGGGATCTTATCCTAAGAAATTGAGGTATAACTAAT
>JAYJLX010054299.1:0-10804 GCA_036873525.1 Chalinula nematifera | reverse complement strand
TACAGACCCAGGCAAGCACAGGCTGTGCCTGGGTTGTCAATTTGCCTGGGCTAAAGGAAAGCTTTTATAATTTAAAAGTATCATATTCTAACCTGCCTTTCTTTTTTTCGTGTAAACATAACTACTGGCCACAAAAGGGTTAAGTTTATAAAATTTTTCATTAAAAAATTAAATTCACAATTATGCATGAAAGGTAGTTACATAATAGATAATATTAGCAGCTGTTTAAGATGTCCATGTGCCACCATTTCGATCCTCTTGTATGCAAGTCATGACAAAGTCCAGATCAATCTCAATTACCATGTTTCCACTGCCACTAGTAGGTAGGCTTTGAGGTACGCAGTCAAGCTATTGCTTGGACTTAGAAGTCCAATCATACCGTTTCGCTTCCATTCAGTGGTGAAGCACCAAGAAAACACCCAGCCACCACTTGGTTCTAAAAAGAAGCTTTGAAGTGACATGAGCTGGAATCAGTACTCCTCTGCTTCTTTGCCATTGTTTTGGTTTAGCCACATAACCTGATCTGTTGATAACTGGATTTTCCGAATGGAGCAAAGTAAATCAGGCATGACCACGACTCCGCTTCATGGAGGCTTCAACTTCTGCTGTTTGCTCAAACTACTTCCTGTTACGGGCAATCCGGTGGACTGACATAGTGCAGTACGTGATCGAGTCACTCAAAGGCAAAGAAACATTACAGTAATTATTTCAATAAACCACGCCTCTAAATTTATTTAATAATTGTTATAGCTTTTCTGCAGCCGCCTATGGTGAGCAGCTTCATTAATGACAACAAAACGGCCATATCGTAGAGCACAGTCTTCTTAGTCTGTCCTAAAAACTATTTGTACTGAATGTACTCCAGGCTGGTCAACTCCTGTTCTGTACATTATATTATGTAGCACAGTAGCAGCAAAGCTCGATCAGCCAGTTGGCAGTTGCCCTCATCTTACAGCCGCCCTCGACGAGACCTCGTGGTGTGTGACAATCGCCATTTTGTTATTTACCTGGTTTAATAATTATTATTATTATTCTATTATTAGATCTTTTATTTATTATAGTCTAATAATTATTATGTAAATTAATATTAATGATATGTGACGTAAGCGTACACGCCCTGCAGTTATTAAAATAATTAACCAACCACGCCTAGGTGTGGCTAGAAAATGGCTATTCTGGATGCATGAGAAAACAGCCATTATTTGCAGCATCCAGTACAGAAACTCTTACATAGCACATCTGCAGACATTGTCTACTTGAGTTCTATTAATTTAAATACAATAATTAAAAAAAATATGGTTAAATTTTTTTTTTAATATAATCACCTTAATGATGAACTCCCTGTTCCAATTTTCACCTTATTTTTATATTATTGGAATCCACATCCTGATGGAAGATAAATTGATGTCTCCAACTTTAACACACTCTTCGATGTGCCACTAAAGCACATACTGTGCCATTATAGCACCTTTTGTGTTATTCTGAACAGTACACCCTGTATGACGGTGCTATTGTTAGGCCTAGTTCACAATATTGAACGCACTCCAAAAATTTTCAGTAATCTTGATGCAGACGAGATAGAACAAAATTTCAGTGTCTTGCGTAACGTTCTAGCATCGTATTGTGAACTAGGCTTTTCTGTGCAATGTGCTATTGCTAATGTGCTATGGGTGTGTAATTTCTCACACCGAGAGTGCTAAACGCTGACAGAGCACTTTACAAGCTATTGTTCTGAGGTGTGTATAACCTACTTATAGACTAATGCGTTTAGTTAGTTGAATCAATTGAACCGGTATTGTTTAAAATAATATTACTACTAGGTGTAGATATGCTGAAAAGCCTTTACCAGCAATAAGCTGTGCTGACCTTTATTTAAGGCTAATTACAATTACTTCGTCAATTCGTGATCTACCAAACATACCAGTTCGGCATGCCTTCCTTCCTTGAAATATATACTTGGTACATTCTATTTACTCTGCAACAACTTCATTCATTCATAGTAATTTTGTTATAATGTTTATAATAACTTTGTGTCCTGTGTTACTGATTTATTCCAGCATTGTGGCTTTCAATTTCACGGATCTCCTACATGCATTCTTTCATTGTCATCCTTGAGTATATGATTTTGTTTGCCTGCTATATAATTATAATTCATCATGCAGTACATGCTCAGCCTTGTAATCACTGAAATTAATTTATCTATAATCATGTTTTTTTTTAAACATAATGGTGAAAGTACTTTTTTATATACCGATCTAATCAAACAAACAAACAAAAAAAAACAACAGAAAAAACCTCTGGCAAGTGTTTCAGGTTATTCACTGCTTGACGACCACTAGACTAGTACGATATAAGCCTTCATGTGACATAGGACTACCAATACTGACACCTTGTTGACAAGAGTGTGGTGAACTATCCGGAATGGCGACTCGCGCTCACATTCGAGCATGAAGAAGTGCCACAGGTCTTGGCTTGCGTACACTGCAATCATTCATGCGGGTCTATCGGTTTGGTGCAACTTCTCATGCTCGAACATCAGCTTCACTTTGTAGAAAAGCTGTGCGAGCCTTGTCCTATTGTCTGTTGTTAGTGTGGCATTTACGGAATCCTTTACTTCCACCACAGCCACAGTCCTTTGATTCCTCATTTTGATAAAGGTAGCGTCGGCCTTCTTACTATAATGTAAATCTAGTGATTTAGATTAAGGCGCTTCCATATGCACTATGGTCACCGCTATCACTGAGGATTCTTGCAACATGCATCAGTAGATGGTGGCAGAAGGAACCTGTAGCACGCTCGTTCCAAAGATAAGTAAAGGAGTGGGCACACTGCACAGCATCGTCACCAGCCTTGTTCAGTAAATTGGAAAAGCTTTACCAATAACGAAATCCGGAAAGGGAGGCGCGTAGTGTATTCATTCCAGAATGTCCCAGGTACACAACGATGGATTTAGAGTACTTTTAGCTGCTTCCTCTATTTTGTGTCGAGGGGGGGGAGGACCGAGTGAGCTATCGCTGGTGGAATCGGATTCTGCCGTAGCGGATTTTCAAACACGACAACTTTTCAAACACGACAACAGTGAAAACACAAGCGACAAAAGCGAGCAAGAAGCCTTTGCTAATTGTTATTTTACATAATATAGGTCACATGATGGTCACGTGAGCTGAGTGTGATCGCCAGACCATATCCACATACTAAGGCTATAGGACCTAGCCCTCCCGGTCGTATACACCTGCACTTGCTTGATTGGTCAATTCCTACTACGTATTATTAGTGTAATTGCGTAGGTGGAGTATAATAAATTTTCAATGAATATCTAATTGAGAAATGGAGAAATCAAAATAATAGTGATCTAGTACCAATGAAGTCCCAATAACTCAACATCACTTTACTGAATATATAATGTTACAGTTTGTCTACCTGCATGTAGTGAAGCATGTACAACAGCCATGCAGGCACACCAACCCACGATTAATTTAACATCCTACTAATTATCCTAGCTTGATGGTATCAGGTTAACACTAATGGACTTCAGTATACTACTCAACCTCTATACATGTATATATAACAACCCCACTCATCCACACTCACTATATACTAATACTGCTATACAAGAAACCCAGCCCACTCTCCCGTACTATATACTACAATACTGATAAAAGTGCACAATACAAGACACAGTGAAGCCATTGTTAATAAACCCCTTGTTACCACATAAATCCAACAATAGCATACGCAGAGCTGACACAATGGGTACGGCTAACCACATATCAGGGTTGTTGTAATTCAAATTGTAATTCTAATTGATTAGTAATCATTAGTAATTTTTAATTTTAATTCTAATTTTGAAAAAAATCAAAATTAATTCTAATTCTAATTCTGCTTTTCCTTGCTAATTAATAATGTAATTATGATTAAAATTTATTGTACATAACAATTGAAACTAACAATATATAGGAAGCATGCAAATCACATGCACAATCCTCCGAATTCCCTGGGTACCTCCTACATTGTCAACTTGCTATCATGGCAGGTAGTGACAGGACCATTTGTTTTTGATTTTTTTTGAAAACTTAAAGATGAGAACAAGGTAAAGGGAATTTGTAAAACTTGTAAGAAAAGGAATAACATCCAATTTTGTTAGCCATATAAAAGTGAGAATTTTTTCTAATTAAAAAAAAATTTTTAATGTTCCAAATTTATTATTGTTAATGTAAGCACCATCAATCAGTGTATGATGAATTTGTTGAAAGGAAAGGCTCTTGTCATGATTCAAGCAGCAGTAAACAAACCCAGTTAACAGATTTCCAAGCATCAAGTAACACAAAATATAATAGGAGTCATCCACGTCAAAAAGCCATCACAACAGCTGTAATGAATATGATAATAAACGATATTTTACTTGCCCACATTGTTGAGAAGGATTTCGTAATTTAGTCCAAACGCTAGACCCCAAATATACAATGGTAAGCAGGCAATGTCTTCAGTCTACGATGATTCCTGAAAAGGTGCGAAAAAATTGCTATTCCAGTACCTTTCATCTGTCAAGAATTGCTCAGTAACTTTAGATATATGGTCTAGCAGGCGCATGCATGGATACCTTGGTATGCGGTTCATTTAATTGATAGTGCTTGGAAAAAGCAGTCATATTTGCTTTGCTGTAAAAACATAAAAGGTCGTCACACAGGGGAAAACATTTGTCTTGAGTATGATAATGTTTTGGTATGGAATTGAAGATAAAGTTTTTAAGGCAGTAACAGACAACGCATCAAACATGGTTAAAGCTTTCAAAGTTGAGCTTGATAGTGTACTAACTAATGACTCTGAAGGTGAGCATGATGATGAGGTTAATGAAAGTGACGGGCTTAATGAAAATGATGAGCTTGATGAAATGAAAAGCTTTGATGACGATACTGTTGATGAAGAACAGTCAAATAAGGAATCAGTTGACTGCATTCCAAAAACAGAAAGTATCAGCTGTTTTGCGCATATATTGCAGTTGACGGTTAAGGATGGGATTGACAACTCAAAGCAATTAACAACTACTTTTGCAAAGGTTGCAAAGCTTGTAAATCATATTAAGAAGTCAACAAATGCAGTGGAGAAGCTTGAATTAAAAAATGAGGAAGGAGTGGTCCTGAAAAATGACACTAGATGGAATTCACAGCTAAAAATGGTGGGACGAATTTTGGAACTAGACCTAGATGATGTGACCGAGAGCAAGAGAGATCTGCAACTATCCCCTCGCGAGAAAGCAGTATTAAATAGCTTTGTATCAATTTTTGAGCCGTTTGAAGTTGCAACTGACCTGTTACAAGGAGTGCATTATAGTTCCATAAGCATGGTTATACCATCTAATCTGGGTTTAGTAGACAACTTAAAAAACTAGAATGCACTAGGTTGATATAATCTCACAACCATTAGAAGTCTTCTTAAAAGCTTGGAGACACGCCTAGGATATGTTGTCACTGACCGACTTTACTGCATGGCAGCTGTATTAGATCCATCCTTTAAGCTTAAGTGGTGTTCTGAAACTAACAAAGCAAACGTACTTGCAATGTTAAGATCAGAAATGAAAGGATACATGCCGAATTCTGCAGACTCAGAAAGAGCACATTCGTTTCTTGACCACCAGCTACCAAAAAGAGCAAGCTTTTCAGCTTTATGGAAGATAATGAAGATCATCATAACTTGGCTTCTAATACAGATGAACTTGATCTTTACCTTAAAGATAACAACTTCACCAAAAATGAGAATCCTCTCCAGTTCTGGAGAAGTAACGAATCTACGTATCCTGTACTAAGTGAAGTAGCTAAAAAAAAATGGGGATTCCTGCAACGTCTGCTCCGATTGAGCGTGTTTTCAGTCATCGTGGAAACATTTTACGACCAAATCGCTCGCGCTTAACACCTAAGTACTTTGAACAGCTACTATTTCTCAAAATAAATAATGCACTTATATGAACTAATTGACAACCAATTTAATTGCTAATTTGATTACTTTTTATTGTAGTAATTCTAATCGTAATCATTATTTCGTTAAATTTTTACAGTAATTCTATTTCTAATGATTAATTACAATAGTAATGATTACAAATGTAATCTAATTGCAACAACCCTGCCACATATTTAGACATAATGAGCAACCTTCATGCAAAAACATCAGCAAACCTACTATAAAGGGAAGAATAACATATTGGATTCATTTATTAACGACAATAATATAATTGTTAGTGTACAATAAAGACCTGCTGCCACAACTTGACTTTCCTTGAAAGCACTAAGAATAATTCAATAAACAATTGCTATATATTCATGCAGAATGTTGCCAAATTAGGAAGCTTCTTGTTGATGTTTATACAACACACATTACCACTTTACCAAATAAGGAATGCATATTAATACTATGTTGTAGTCAAGTATAGTAATTAATAGCATAACACAGTATACACGCACATAGTGTGATTCAATTACCACAATCAATGTAGCACTTTAAAAAAAATTAATGAATTAATAACAAGTTTTACACTATGACCAATTGACCATGTATACACAGTGTATGTACACGTACACATGTATACTATCAACATAACGTGCTATACGTACTTGTCTCAGAGCCAGGTTAAATTGTCTTTGGGTCTGTTCGCCGGCATGGAATATGACACATCCACACTGTGTACATCTTGGGCTTGTCGTCCTATAGAGTATTATAAATCGAGAGGAGCTTCTCCTATGAATCATGTAATCCACAGAAAATTAAACTTGGATGGAAGCATCCTTCAATACATACATGTATATGTACAGGTTTTAAAAAGCATTATAGGCTGTATAGAACAGGAAGAAAGCTTGCAATGTTAGACATATTTTTCCTTTGAAAATGTATACATGTACGTGTACATATACATGTATGTATATGACATACAAGAGTACATGTATATTACACCAAATGTACTGTACCACATATTTACTGACCCTCCAAATTCATAACTGATAGTATCCAAAGGCCCTGTAATTAGAAAGGTAACACGATAGGCTGTAATAGGAAGAAATATATGTACGTACATGTAGGTTCCAATGTCATGTACAGTTTTCAATATTACAGTAAAAGAATTGCAATACACTGACACATACAGGAATCTTTAATACTTGTGTGTATAGTACATGTGTATATTAAAAGGTAACTTGATTGGAAAATTGACCTATGTTTTTTATTTGCTTAATTGATAGTACTTATAGTATTAATTCATAATCTCAAGTATTGCTGCACAAAAAATTTTTCTTTGGGAAGATATATAAGTTTAAAGTTAGGCTATTTTGTTCCAAAATCATCAACTTCCTGTTAGGGGAGGTGCTAATGTGTGATGTAATTTGATGTGCATGGGGGAAGTCAAAGCTCATATGCCTATGTAATGTATTTTCAGCCACTTCGAGCAGCTCTCCTACCTCTATACATGCTCCAATTGAGCTGGAACTTTGTGGGGGCATTTTGCAACTAAAATACTACATTTTGGTAGCCAAAAAATATCAAGAAGCAACACTTCATTTTTTTTACACATGACAAAAAATTCAGTCTTTTTCCGCAATATAACTATTGTATATATGTGGGATCTGTAAAGTTTTAGATCAATTGGAGCATGCATGGAGGCAGGAGAGCTGCTCAAAGTGGCTGAAAATCCCAGATAGGCATATAGCTCTACGTACATCAAATTACATCACACATTAGCACCTCCCCTAACAGGAAGCTGATTTCAAAACGGTCAAAATAGGAGAACTTTGGAGACATATATCTTTCCAAAGGAAAATTTTTGTGCAACAATACTTGAGATTATGAATTAATACTATAAGTACCATCAATTAAGCAAATAAAAAACATAGGCCAATTTTCCAATCCAGTTACCCTTTAAATATGCATGCGATTGGCCAACATAAAATGTTTATCAACTGCATAAAACATTTAATATAATTTAATAAATTATAATTTATTTAATTTGTCACGGAACTTGCTTACTTAATAGGGTCCACATGCTTGTGGTTTGGACGGTATCAAGCTATTTAGACCCTTCTACCCAGACAGTTGGACGAGAAACAGCTATAGATTGAAATGAATAAAAAATATGGGCAATAAAAAGGATCATGTAACTACCATGTGATGGTCACATAACTTGCTTACTTGGGTCCACATGATTGTGGTTTGGACGGTATAAAGCTATTTTGACCCGACAGTTGGACTAAGATTGAAGAAATTAAAAATATGGGCAATAAAAGGATCATGTGACTACCATGTGATGGTCACATAACTTGCTTACTTGGGGTCCACATGATTGTAGTTTGGACGGTATAAAGCTATTTTGACCCTTCTTCCCAGACAGTTGGATGAGAAATGGCTACAGATGAAAGAACTAAAAATACAGGCAATAAAAAGAGTTATGTGGTGAAATGAATTAAAAAATACTGGCAATAAAAGGAACCATGTGATTGTCACGCAACCCTATTTTTGGAGTGGGAGGGGCCGGGCTGGCTATGCAAAACTATATTTCCTGAGTCAGTGAGATCTGTTTCAGTGAATACAAAACACTAATTCCATGCAACATATATATTTATACCATGATGAAGCCATTTTTAAAAGCATAATGCTGGGGTATATATCTCATATACTTCCCTAGGGAAAGTATATTAATACTTTGATGTTTCTTATACTTTTTGGCACTTACAATGGCTATGAATCTCATTACAAATTTGGGACTCAGAAGCAGAGTAAAACATTGAAGTAAAATCACTCTATATAGGTGCCTTGAATTATTTATTGTTCCTCATACCTTTTTTGTTTGAACTTTCCCGAAAAGTTGCCTTTGTCTAGGCATTCTAGGCTTATACAGGTAAGTAGCTACATGTAGCTTTCTCTCAAGACCAGTACAAAGCTCGGTACAAACGAGCTCGGTACAAACGGATCAGGATGTCGGATCTAGAAAATGTCATACATATAACTATAATTAAAAGACAAAGGACAGAAATCACAAAATTAATGATTGAGCTTCAACTACATATACTCTCTAATGATTTGGTAATTCAGGAATGAATGAGAGAGTTACATATTTCATCTGGATGAACAGTATTCTTTCTGATCTGCGATATAGGCGTATCCAGTGAAGGAACAGCGTTGATTGGTCAGAAAACACATGCTCGGTAGGTCTGTCGTCTATGAATATAAAATTATTAGACAGCAAAAATAAAAAAAAGGATATTTTTTTTCAAGTCTTTAAAATTCCATGACATGCCGCTCAACAATATTAATAATTTTTAATTATTAACAATGAGAATTTTTAGACTTGTAGTAATCATTAGATTGCATAAACTGTGAAGACACAATAATAGTAATAATGGCCAGTGGCGTAGCTAAGGTGTGGCCACCGAGGCCAAGGCCACACCTCTCCCTTTTAAAAATTTAACAACAATTAAAAAATTGCTATGATTATTAATTATTAATAAAGATCTTATTAATCTTTAACTAACTTTTTATACACATGTAATATGGCCACTCCAGCTCGAGGAGGATGTATACAGTCATATTTTTCATCGTCTTGTTCTTCAAGCTCGTGCCGTCAGCATCATCAGATTTCTCTGGAGAAGTTTTAGGTTAGTTAACTATAAGATTAAAGTTACAATTAAACATGTGGCACAGCCTCACAGGACTAAAACTTTTCCCTTTGACACAACTGAAAGTCTGAAACCGAGGCTGAGGTTTGTGAAAAGCTGTTTTATTAAAGGCCTAGGGGCTAGGGCGATCTGGCTGCTCATTGTACCACTGAATGATCTTGTCTTTTTTACCAGCAGGCTATGCCTCCAGTGAAACTTCGGAAAATGTGTTTTAATAAAAATGTTCTCAAAAGCTTTTCACAAACCTTGTGAAAGGAAAGGGTAAAGTTTTCTGTGGAAGCCTGAGCCAGCAGCCTATACCCCATGTAATCCTTCATAATCTTTTTCAACTTAAATTTAGATCTTCAGCCTCAAGTGTCACAAATAGTGGCCTGTAACGCCTGTTCATCTTCATCATCATTGACATCCACCACTACCAGCCAAGATACAGTAACTGATACCAGTGCTTTACCTGATCCTGATCCATGTGACCAACTACCATCTTTTGAGGAAAAACATAGAATCATAGTGCTTGGCCCTAAATAACCTCAATGTGTTCACTATCCTGTGACTGAACATGAAGGAAAAAGACGGTCATTTCAAGCTAAATGGTTTAATTTGTCCCATGCTAGAGATTGGTTGGAATATTCTCGAAAAGCTGATGCTATGTTTTGCTTTGCCGTCTTTTTGGCTCTCAGTGTGATGTCAATGAGCAGGGTTGGATGTCAAATGGTGTTCGAGGTACCAATTGGAAAAATGCCACTCGTGCTATTCGGAAGCATTGTTCAACAAGGTTTCATATCAACAGTATGAAGTCGTGGAAATGCTATTTGGACCAGACACCATCAATTGATTGTATGCTAAGTGAGCAGAGACGAGAAGATGTATCTCAAAGACAACAAGAAATTGAGTTCAACAGAAGGGTAGTACATCATTTGCTGGAAATCGTTCTATTCCCATAACCTCCCTTTTAGAGGTCATCGAGAACATGAAAATGCTCAAAATCGAGGAAATTATATTGATCATCAGGCCAAGTATGACACCGTTTTGCAGAAACATTTGGAAAAGTCGAGGAAAAATTGTCATTACTTGTCACCAGATATACAAAATGAATTGATTTCGTTGCTTGCTGATGCTGTAATTAATAAGATTATTGCACAAGTAAAAGAAGC
>JAYJLX010054277.1:0-10810 GCA_036873525.1 Chalinula nematifera | reverse complement strand
GCCGTATACGCAAAAAATGATTTCTCTTATGAGATTTAAGCGTATACCTTTCGATGTTCATTTTGGAGACGTTACATCTCTATTAAAAGAAAGAAATATCTCCCCTCCAAAACCAGTTTTATTACCTGTAATGCTTTTAAAGGATGATTCAGGTAATGAGCTAGCTACAACTGATTCCACGCCAATAATTCGGACCTTGGAAAAAAAACATCCAGAACGAAGTGTATTGCCGCAAGATCAGGCTTTAAACTTTATTAACTATTTACTCGAGGATTTTGGAGATGAATGGCTTACTAAATATATGTTTCATTATCGTTGGCACTTTGAACGAGATGCAGATAAGGCAGGAACCATCTTACCCTTAGTGAATTCTCAAGTTAATTTACCAGATGAAATCCTTCAAGAAGCAAAAGAATTTATTTCACAAAGACAAATAGAAAGACTTTGGGTCGTTGGATCAAATGAAGATACTGCAAAAATTATTGACTCAAGTTTTAAAAAATTTATGACATTGTTTAATGTGCATCTTGAAAATAACCCTTTCCTGTTGGGAAATTTACCCACATCCTCTGATTTTGCTTTTTATGGCCAACTTTCTCAGCTAATTGGATTTGAACCTACATCGAGGGCAATTGCACATGATTTAGCTATAAGAGTTATAGCCTGGCATGATCTCATGAATGACTTATCAGGATTGGATGTTCATAAAAATAGCTTGAATGTTCTTGAGAACTGCCCAGATTCCTTAAAACAGATTTTTAATCAGGTGGGTAAGTTTTATGTGCCGGTTTTATTGGCTAATGCAAAAGCTATTGAAGATGGAAAAGAATCTTGGGAAACAGAAGTTGATGGAGCACTTTGGAAACAAAAATCGTTTCCATATCAAGCAAAATGCTTAACATGGATAAAAGATGAATTTAATTCTCTAAACGATATTGATAAAAAAAGAGTTTTAGATTTTTTGGATGGTACTGACTGTAAAAAACTTTTCTGATTTTTAAGAATCAGAGTATCCCACCAATGTTTCTACGCTGTACCCTTGATCAGCAATTAACTTACTTCCACCAAGATCAGGCAGATCTATAACAGCAAGTACTAAAATATTTTCATTTAAAACACCAAAATTTTCGGTGAGCAATTCTGCGCAAGCTATAGCGGTACCCCCAGTTGCAACTAAATCGTCAATAATTACTACCCTATCATTACTGGTAATTGATGTATTTTTTTGAATTTCTATTGATGTTCTGCCGTACTCTAAATCGAATTCCTTTGAATACGATTCATTAGGTAGCTTGCCTGGTTTTCGAGCAAGCACAAACGGAAGTGCCAAATCTTTTGAAATTGATCCAGCGAAGATAAATCCCCTGCTTTCAATGCTTACAACAACCGAAGGATTAAAAGCCTTAGTTAATTCATCCATTGCATTGCATGTTTTTACAAATGCATCAGGTGTTTCAATTAAACTTGTGATATCCCTAAACTTAATGCCGTCAATTGGGAAATCATCAACTGTTCTTATGTATTCTTTTAAATTATATGGATCTGACATCGCGCAATTCTAGCTTAAAGTAATCCATAAATCACCTGAGAAAGAAAAATTACTGTTGTCTTAACCAATACATTTGATAGCTAATACCAATTAAATAAACCAATAAAAAGCTTAAGTGAAAATTCATTAATAATGGATCTTCAAATGAATCTATGAAAGGATCTCCAATAGGTAAGCGTCTTAGGAAATCTGTTATAGCAGGAATCATATGAAATAAGAGCGTACTGGTGTAACCGAGTGCCTGAAAGTATTTAGACATACTGCCAAAAATTTTATATTTTTCCATAACAAAACCGCCAGTTATGGCAATTAATGTTAAAACAGCTAGTACATGGGCAATGCCAAAACCACCTTGGTTATAAATTCCTAATGCTGATGCAGCAACGACTAACGTTAAACAAAGATATAGTCGTGCTGAAAAATTAATTATAGAAATAATTTTATAAACAAATAAGGTATAAAAACCTGATAACAAAGCTCCAACTCCAAAGATAGTATGGAACCATCCTAATAGTGTCATTTCTGGCATATTTAAACCCCTGCAATCTATCCTAATTAATTGTATGAAAATATCTAGTAGACAATATAATCATACTAGGTTATAAATTCATACTATGAAATATTCAGGCGTATCAGAGCCATTAAAATTAATCGGTGGAAAATGGAAAATTGCTATCTTGCATGCATTAAGCATGGGCCCAATTAGATTTGGAGAACTAAAAAGGAATTTATCACCTATAACGCAACAGATGCTAACTAAGCAGCTTAGAGAGCTAGAGAAAGATAATTTAATTAATCGCAAGGTATTTGATGTAGTCCCACCGAAAGTTGAATATTCGCTTACTGAATTTGGCTGGTCCTTTGAGCCAGTATTGGTAGCCCTATGTAAGTGGGATTTAGGCAATCAAGAGAGAAATGATCGGCTAGCTGTTGATGAAGCAAGCTAGTCAATTTATAAGTTAGTTATGAAAATACTTATTTTAATTACAGCTTTATTGGCCTTAACAGCTTGTAATATTCCCTTTGTACCGTTTATTTAATAACTTTTAAAATAGTTTCTCTTGATTTAGCAGGATCAATTACTGCATCAATCTCTAAAAATGTTGCTGCCTGAATTGCTTGACCGGCTTCATACATTTTCTCAACTAATTTATTAAAAAGGTTATTTCTTTCCTCAACATCATCGATTGCTTCAAGTTCCTTTCGATAGCCAAGTTTAACTGCGCCTTCAATACCCATGCCACCGAATTCACCTGATGGCCAAGCGCATGAAAAGGTGGGGCGATGAAGACTGCCGCCCACAATAGCCTGTGCACCTAAGCCGTAAGCTTTTCGGATAAAGATAGCAATTAAGAAGTTTTTAAACCTTGAACTTGATTCAAATAATTTAGACATTCTTCTTACTGCACCTTCCTCTTCACTATCAGGACCCACCATAAAACCCGGAGTATCAACAAGAGAAATCATATTGATTCCATGATCATTACATAAATCAAAAAATTGAGCTGCTTTGTCAGCTGCCTCCGAATCAATGGCTCCTCCTAAAAACTTGCAATCAGATGCAAGCACTCCAAAAGTTTTCCCTTCTATGCGAGCAAATCCAGTTACAATACTTTGGCCGTAACTCCTCTTTAATTCGATAAAAGAAAGTTTATCAAAAAGTATTTCAATCAAGTCTCGAATCTCGTAGGTGTACCTTCGGTCATCAGGCAATATTGATTTAAGTTTGCTTTGATCGTTAACATCAAATTCTAAAAGAGATCCTTGGAAATAAGATAATATAGATTTCGCTGTTTGAGTAGCTGCTTCTTCATTATCAACTAAGATATCAACCACTCCATTTTTAAGCTGGTCTTCTACCGGTCCAACATCTTTTGGAGAAAATTTACCAAGACCTCCACCTTCAATCATGGCTGGTCCAGCCATACCAATATTTGATCCTTTAGTTGCAATTCTGATATCACTTGAACCGTACAAAGCTGCATTTCCTGCAAAACAATATCCATTGGTAATTGCAATTCTTAGGCAAGTGCCACTTAAGGATGACCAATTTGCAAAACTTGGAACATGGAGGCCTGCAATTTGAGTCAGGACATCGACGTCACCTGGGCGTCCTCCACCTCCTTCAGTAAAAATAACTATCGGTAAATTATATTCTTTTGCCTTATCGCAAATCCGATCAAGCTTTTGATGATGAAAGAAACCTTGTGTCCCTGCCAGCACCGAGTAATCATAAATAATAGCAACTGCATTAGTTAAATCTTTAGAGTGAATGTCAGAGTTAATATTACAAAAACCCGTGATAATGCCATCTGCATTGGTATCAAGAATAAGCTCGTCTGAGTCTCGTCTTGATCTTTGTGCAGCAACTGCAAATTGACCGAATTCTAAGAATGTATCTTGATCAACTAAATGGTTAAGGTTTTCTCTTGCAGTTCTAAAATTATTTGCATGACGTTTTTGAGTTGATTCAGCCCTAAATTCATCATCACTTTTTTTTAAACGTTCAATAAAAGCGTTATAGTCTGAACGTTCATTCATTTATAGACTAGGATTTATAAGGTACTTCTTACCGGTAGCAATGGAACCATACACCATCATCTCATCAAGGGATAATGCTTGAGCCAAAGAAATTTCTTTTGTGTAAGAACTAGCGAAAGTGGTTTTGATCTCAGAAGAAACCCTCTGCCTAAGTTCAATATTTTTCTCCATTCCAGCATTTTCAAGAAATGGAGTTAACAACCATCCTCCAATAGCCCAGTACATTCCAAATGAACGATTATTTGGTAAAGAGATTCCGCTTTGGTTCAAAGCTCCATAAATATAAACCTGTTTATGTTGAGTAGAGCCATAAGGACTAAATTCCTTCATATTGGCACGCATGGCTATTTCCATACACGAAAGTATTCTGCCACTTAGTTCACCGCCGCCTGTTGCATCAAAAGCAAGCGTTGCATTGGTTGCTTTAATGGCTTCAACCAGTGAATCCTTAAAATTATCGTCTGATGAATTACAGACATATTCAGCACCGAGTGATTTTAATAAATCAACTTGCTCAGGTTTTCTAACGATATTGATCAAAGGAATATTATCTGCCAAACAAATCTTGACTAGCATTTGTCCTAAATTAGATGCCGCAGCAGTATGAATTAAAGCTGAGTGGCCCTCACTTTTCATTGTTTCAACCATTCCTAATGCTGTAAGTGGATTAACAAAACTTGATGCGCAATCTTTTGGTTCAATGTCATCTGGCATTTCAATACATGCCATCGCTGGTAACACCCTATATTGAGCATACATGCCTCCACCTACTGCAGATACAACTTTGCCAATTAGATGTTTAGCATTTTCGCCAGCCTCTGTAACAATTCCTGAGCCTTCATTACCAACAGGAAGTGGTTTACCAATTCTTGGTTTCATAGCCCACATTACAGACTCAGGGATATCCATAATGACTTTTGCATGATCGCCCTCACCCTCAACGCGGATAGATGTTAAATCGCCTGCACCGACTAGAGTACCTAAATCTGATGGGTTGATTGGTGAGGCTTTAACTTCAATGAGCACCTCATCAGCACCCGGCTTTGGAACCTCAATATCACGAAGTCCAATTTCAATTGTGGCGTTTTCAGTAATAGTGGATGTGAGTTGTAACATGATTGATCTCCGGAAATTATTTGTTTATAAACATCATATTAGCCATATAAAAAAATACCACTAGGCAATTTATACAAACTAGTTTTAGCTATGTTAACAATCTTGCTTAGATTAACGCACCGGCCATCATAAACAACACAACCACCGAAGCTATAAACGAAAGACTTCTTAGTAAAGCAATGCCTGCAACATAAGAAAGTACATGGATAACTCTAAAGATAAGCCAATACATCATTAGGTAAGATAAATCTGTACTTGTAATTACCCCAAGCAATCCAAGCAAAAAGAAAACAGGAATTGATTCTTGGAGATTTGCAAAAGCCTTTTTAGATCTATCGTAATACAGGGTTGTATCAGGTTTTGCATCCCTATTGGATAGCATCCACTGCATATTTTTTGTATTGAAGGCTGCTGGCAAAATCCAGGCCTGAATTAATACAAGAATGCATGCATAAATTAAATGTTCAATCATAATTACTCCTTTTATTAATTTTATTTATTTCCATGACTGCCTGCCATATTAGTAATGTTTATTTCCCTAACATCTGAGGGCATGCTTGTACCCTCTCCAGATTCTGGAAAAAATCCATTTGGATATCCTTCTTTTGAAAGATAATTATTTCTTTTTTCAATAATAAGTTCTGCAAGATCAACACAATTTGTATTTCTTTGTATTAATTCGCTAAAGAGAACTTCTCTTGATTTAAAAGAAAGCTTATTAATGTTGTAAGCAAGATGGTAACAAATATCAACGTCACTAAGTTTAGATAAGTTATTAGGTTGAAATTTATAGGATACACATCCCCCTAAAAAAAGCAGAGAAGAAAGAAATAGAGTACTAAATAAGTTTCTGTGGAACTTCAAAGAATTGCTTAATTAATGGTTTAAATGAATCAAGTGAATCAACTTCATAATTTGGATCAAAGGCGGCTTGATCCCATTTATCGGTAAACTCTTCAGCTTTCTCATACCAGGGCTCATCTTTGTATTGCTTTCTTAAATCTCTGGGTTTTCCTTGATAGTGATAATAATGTTCACCCTGAAAATCCTGATGCGTTCGAATAATATGATAGGCATCATCTGAAACATAAGGTTTAATTATTTCAGCACAAATCTGGCCATGATTTGGAACATTGATAACTTTACCAATATCATGGATAAGACTGATCAAGATCATCTCATCTGGTGCATTAGCTCTTCGTGCCATGGTTGCAGTTTGCAGGGCATGATGAAGTTGATCAGTGCCAAATCCAAGGGATACACCTTCAAGTTGCTCAAGCATAGAAATTATTCTTTTTGGCATGTCAAAAACATGCGGAAGATGTTCATTATAAATATGGTCCCATTCCTCTTTGGTACTTTGATCCATTCTTGTAAACATAATTTCTCCTAAGGAAGTTTGATTTTTATATTTCTTAACACAATAGCAGCGATACTTAATAAAAGTATTGAAGCTGCCTCAAAGATTAACTGCTCGGGTTGTGAATCTTTACCCTGTAGGACTATTAACCTTGCAAGCGCAGTAATAGCAATAAATAGAGGATAAATTACAGGGATCTCATGACTTTTAAAATAGACAGCAACCATTCCAAAGACCTCAGCATAGATAAACATAAGCAATAAATCAGCAAGGCCAACAGTTTGATTATCAAAAACTACTATGAGCTCAAATATAACAGCAGCTACAGTTAATATAGCTATAGTTATTAATATGGCGTCTTCAACTATGCGAAACATAGTTAAATATTAATATAAGTTAAGAAATTAACGAAATTTTTGAATTAGTACTTCTTTTTGGCAGGACCGCATTGGCCTCGAGCAAGAAATGAAACCTTTGGACTTTTTAAATTTTTAATTTCTTTACCGCTCATAAAAATATTACCCTCGATTCGACCTTTACCAGTAAATAAGTTCAATGAATTAATAATTTTGTAGTAATCGATAACATATTCGTCAAGATTGGGATGAGGAGAGTTTGGAGTATAAGACTCTTCAAGTGAAATAGTTCGCTCTGATTCTACAAGCTCTTTATTTGATTCGTCCAGTAACCAAGTGATAGCTGGATCAACTTCATAATCAACAAGAGAAAGTTCTCCAGTTATTTCATCTTTGCTCCAATATTGATTAACAAAAAAATCTTCTCTATCCCATTTATCAGATATATTAGCTTTAGCCTTATCAACCAAAAATGGTGTGTACGGTCCAGCTGTGAAGTTTTTTAGTGCATCTCCGATGTCCTGTAGATAGTTTCTGCTGGGTATTGAATAGGTTGTCTCATAGGTCCCTTTTAATTCACAGAGTATTTCTTCAGCATGCAATGAAATATTGATAGACAAGAAGATGATGAAATATTTTGAAATTCTCATTATATTAGTTAAATGAAATATACCTTAACTTCTATTTTACTGCTGTTAGTTTTACAAATAAATGCTCAAAATAATCAAATTAATTCTGTTGATGTTGAAAAATATATTGGCACCAATCAATTGGTGTGCGGAAAAATTTTTTCGACGAGATACCTTAGAGATACTAAACAGGGAGTGATGTTTTTAAATATGGGAGGCTCCTATCCTAATCAACATTTAGCTGGAGTGACATGGTACAAGCAATATAAACAAAACTTTACCTACCGACCCGATAAAGAGCTTAAAAATAAAAATATATGTATGGAAGGCTACATAGAAACATATCGAGGGCGGCCGCAAATTTTTATCTTTAATGAAAATCAGATAAAAATTATTGAATAGACCTTAGCAAATCTAAGTCAAAATAATTACTGTATGCAATTCTGCTGCTTTATCAAGATCAGCTGAATTAGGAACTTTATTTTTATCTAACTTTACACCCGCAAAAAATGCATCAATGGGATTATGTTCAATCAGCTCTTTTAATTTGTCTCTTACAAAAGCATTATCAGTGAAATTAATGGATATATTTTTATTGATTTTTTTTCCTTTAAAGTAAATCTCTTGCGTTTCAATGTTTTTAAAATTTTTCCACCATAGATTTTCTCTTAAAGTTACACATACAAGAGAATCATTGATGTGAGCAAAACTTGCTGGAATTTCAAATATTCTTTTAGATCTCCTACCAACAACTCTAAATAAAAGAATCTGATGACTGATCAAGAAATGAATAGGTGATTTAAGAATTAATCTTACAATTGGATTAATAAATCTAAATAAAAGCTTCATTTCATATAGATATGGATGAATATGCTTTAGTCAATATTTGATTGTCTTTAATTGAGACATTATATGAATTCTTAGATTTATGAAAACTAACATTGTGCTTAACTGTCTCATCAACAAAATGAAGTGCTGATCCACCTTCTATGCAATGAATTGAGTTGATCAATCCTTCCGTAAGAAATTTATTCGTATAGGGTATTCTATCTGGCTCTTCATCATAATGAGGACAACAATTTCCCTTGATAATTCCAAGGCAATCTAAAACTCTTAATTCATCGTCCCATGAATCAGTAACACCTTTTTCAAACCAGCAAATAGCACCAGCACTGACACCCGACATGATCTTTCCTTCATGGTAAGCATTATGGAGTAATTCATCTATCCCCCACTCTCTCCATACAGCCAACATACTCTTAGTATTTCCTCCACCAACAAAAAAAACATCTTGTTCAGCAAATAACTTCTCTAAATTCGGTGTTCTTTTAAATAATGAGAGATGACTAGGATGACATTCTAGTTCGTTGAAAACTTTATAAAAATTTTCAATGTAGTCAGGTGGCTCTGCACTAGCAGTAGGAATAAATAGAATGTTTGGGTTGGATTTTGAAGACTGATCTAAAATATACTGTTCAATATGATTTTCGTGTGTAGTTCTTCCAAAACCACCGCCTCCGATTGCTATGATTTGACGCATCGAGTATCTCCAAATGAATAGGTATAAATATATCATCATAGGTGCAGGAAGTGCAGGCTGTGCTTTAGCAAACCGCTTGTCAAAAAATCCTAAATCTAATGTTCTGCTACTTGAAGCAGGACCTCCAGATAAAAGTTCAAAAATTAGCATGCCCTTAGGGGCAAGTAGCTTATTTAAAGATAAAAAATTTGGTTGGGGGTACGAATCTTCAAAACAACAACATCTGCATAATAGATCAATCAATTCTCCTAGAGGAAAAACTTTGGGTGGATCTAGCTCAACGAATGGGATGATTTATATTCGAGGCCAGGCTGATGATTATAATCAAATTGCAAGCAAGGGTTGTTATGGATGGAGTTATTCGGAATTATTACCGCTTTTTAGATCAATAGAAAATAATCAGGAAATTACCAATCAATTCCATGGAAATTTTGGAGACGTTTGGGTTGATAAACCTAACTATACTTTACCAATTTCAAAGCATTTTATTGAAGCAGTAAAAGAAACAGGCATTTTAGAAACAAATGACTTTAATGGAGCAGATCAAGAAGGAGTTGGTTTTTATCAAGTTAATATCAAATCAGGAAAAAGGTTTAGTTCAGCAGATGCATTTTTAAAACCTATTACAGAGCGACAAAATCTTGAAATACTCAATCATGCTCATGTCTTAAAAATAGTAATTAGTGGGAATAAAGCAATTGGAGTTATCTATTCAATTAATGGAAAACGTCATACTGCTATGTGCGATGCTGAAATCATTCTTTCTGCCGGCTCAATAAATACTCCAAAAATATTGAACCTTTCAGGGATTGGAGACCCTGATGAATTAAATAAACTGGGAATAAAAACAAACATTGCTAATAAAAATATTGGTAAAAATTTACAAGATCATTTAACAGTGAACATCTCTGCTACAGTTGAAGGTCACAGTACTTTTTATGAAGAGCTCAGGGGCTTAAATGTTATTAAGCATTTAATTAATTATTACAGAAATAAACCCAGCTTATTTTCCTACGCAGCTGCAGATGTTGGGGTATTTTTTAAGCTTGATGAGAGTTCTCAAAACCCAGACTTTCAAATACACTTTGCACCCGGTGCTGGTCAATATCATAAAGATGGGAAGATGCGCCCTATCTCAGGGATAACAGCATCAGTCTGTCAATTAAGACCTTTCAGTAGGGGCTCAGTAAAACTTCAAACAGCTAATTATGAAGATGATCCAATAATTGATTATGGATATCTGAATGATTCAAGAGATACAGAAATTCTTCTTAAAGGAATAAAAATTGTACGTCAGTTCTTTAAAACAACGGTCATGAATAATTTAAATGCAAAGGAAGTAGCACCAGGCATTGATGTAACAAATGATGCTGAGCTTGAAAAATTTCTTAAAGCTACTGCTTTATCTGTATATCATCCAGTTGGAACATGCAAAATGGGATTAGACTCAACATCAGTAGTGGATCCTGAGCTAAGGGTTCATGGTATTGAGGGATTAAGAGTTGCAGATGCATCGATACTACCTCAGTTAATATCGGGAAATACAAATGCAATCAGCAACGTGATTGGAATTAAATGCGCTGATATGATCGAGCGAAATTAAGCATCCTGTGCAGTTGGTCTAATTACTATCTCATTTACTGCTACACCATGATCTTGTTCCAAGGCATACTTTATAGCATCGGCCACTCTTTCTGCAGGCTGTGCAACTGCTCCTAC
>JAYJLX010054266.1:0-10812 GCA_036873525.1 Chalinula nematifera | reverse complement strand
CCTTCGGATGACCTGCGGTAGATACTGTAGAAAGAACCTAGTTATAGCAAGGGTTTTACCTAAATAAACCTGTGCGTAAATCTGCTTTACCCCTTTTTACATTGTCTGCAACATTAGCAGCTAAACGCATACGTAAGTATTTACCAAACACATTGTTAGCTCTAGCTTGTGCTTTACTACGTAAATCTACTAAAGGTTTAGGGTATGAAGTATTAGGTACACCAACAAACAATGCTTTTAAATTGCCACGTTTAGATACATCATATATACCGTATGGTCTTGCTATTTGTTCTGGTTTACCAATGTATGTTTTACCTGAACTAACTCCTTTAAATTTATTCTTTATAAATGCACGTTTAGGATTACCATACTGATCTCTAGGTACATTACGTGTTGGTACTAAATCTAAATTAGTAGGTATGTTTCCTAACCTTCTTGCTTCTATTTCTATCCATTTGTTAGGTCTATCTCCACCTTTAATATTACCTACGATATATCTACTTCTATCCCATCCTTTACCCTTGTATGTACCCTTTGGTGATATTTGTGTACGTAATGTCCTTTTATTAGCTGTAGAAGCAAAAAAACCATCCTGTATGCCCTTAGTTGGTCTATCTAATTTGCTATTTATAATACGTTTGTAATCAGCTAATATATTTTTTGTTTTAGATTCTGGTATTTTTGCAAGACCTTTTGAAGTAGCTGTTAATGCTTGTGCAATAGAAAAAGGTAATTGTTTAGTGTGTTCATTAGTCCATTTAGCAGCCTGTGGTAATTCGCTTTTTATATCTAATTTAATCATTTTTTTAACCTATATAATTGTTTTTGTATTGCTTGCGTTAAATCCCTCCAACTAAATTGATTAAAACCTGTTTTAGTTGCTTGATAAAGTTTTTCATTTTTTTCATTAAACCATAAATCGCCTTTAATTTGTTTCATTGTTTTAGTAATTTTTCTAATTTTTGCTTTTGTTTTTGTAATTTTTTGTATTCTTGATATGTTTTTTGCAATTCTTCACCATATATTTCTAAAGCAGCTTCACGTACATCATATGGAATTGTAATAGGAATAAATGGTACAGGATCAAAAATTAAATTTAAAATATCAATTACTGAAGCATAACAATCTTCTTCTTCGTAACGTTTCCAATAAACACTATAAAAAGGTACGTCTGTTTTTATTAAAGAAAATTCTTCATGCCTACATACAGATAAATGTAATTTAAATTTTGGTATATCTACTAATTTCAAAACGGTATAGAAGATGGTGAAGCATTAGTTTTAGTGTAACTATTATCAGCTTTTTTATCAGGTAAATTAAATTTTTCTACCTTAAATTCATATTTTTCTACCCATTTTGTACGTTCTACACCGTTATCATCTACATCATTTTTTAAAAACTTAGTTTTTTTAGCACTACCAGCTACAGTAACTTGCAATCCTTTTTTATAGGCATTTAATATTGCTTCACCTCGTTTTGGGTATTCTAAATTTTGCCAAAATTCACAATCAATAAAAGATGTATCATCATTGCCATGATTAACAGCAACAGTAAAAACAATTTTGTTTGATCTATCGTTTATTTGAAAAAATTTAGCATCTTCAGTTAAACGACCACATAAATTAAAATTAAACATTGTTTTGCAGAGTAGGATGGGTTTGCAATAGGTGATTTACACCTGAATTTATACTTAAATTATTATCTGTGCAATATTTGTAAAAATTGACATAAATATCACCTTGTAATTTAGCACTAATCCTATAACGGTTTTTCCATTCTTGTATTGCTACTTCTTTAGGATCTCTAAATTCTTTTTTGCTTCGCATTACGCTACCTCCTTTTTGTTAATAATAGAAATAATGTATTCAATATGTTTTTGTTCTTGTATTGCATCTGACATTTTTGTTACTGCAAAATGATTTTTAAATTTATCATTTATTTCATCAAATTTACTTCTATCATCATTAAATATTTTATTTAACTGCATAATCCATTCTTCTTTTTCCTGATCTGATAAAGCAGTATTTAATTCTTTTCCATAATATTGCGTAGCTTCTTCTAACGCTTTATGTGTTTTATTTTCTTGTTCTTCATAAGCAAAACCAGCATCATCAACACCATGCCATAAATTAAGCATACCTAAAGTTACATATCTTCTAAAATATGTTTTTGCACTACCGTATTCATATAAAGGATTTTGATTAACTCCTTTTGGTATAAACTTTCTGCTTGTTGGTAAACTTTCACCGCTTATATGATAAATAGTACTTGCTAAAACTTCTTTACCATCAATAATTTCATCTGCATGATAAATATGTAAACCATTTGCAGCTAATTTAGGATTAACTACTGCACATATGTAACCTAATTCTGCAAATTCAAATTCAAAACCCCTTCCATTTTTTGTAGGAATTTTTGCAGTAGACATAGAAGTTAAAGGTGGTACTTCTTGCATAAATTTACATAATGCTGCTGTAATTTCTTTAGTCATTTTACTATTGTCATTGGTTTACGTATAAAACGTTGTGCTTGATTAATTGCTGTTTGCCATTCACGTATATCAATATATTGACTACTGTTTAGTTTTGTAATGTCTAATGAATCTACTAAAAGATTAAACGCAACTAAAGCAGCTTCAACTTGTACAGCAGCACCTTCATATATAGATAATGCTCTATCATATGTAGCGTAATCATTTTGGTGCATAAAAAAGCAGTTTTTTAAATACTACCAATTTTTTATAAAAGAGTCTACCCCTTACAATTACATTTAATTATTTTACGTTTTAAACGTTCATTATCTAATAAAGCATCAGCTAATAATTCTAAAGGGTCATTAATGGCATTAAGATCCTTATTTTTTATAAATTCCTTTAATTCCTTTTTTGAAGTCATAATAACCTCTAGGTTAGGATTTACTTACATAATAACTGTAAAATTTTTAATTGTTAAGTTTTTTTAAAATTTTGTATTAAAACATAAGGTTGACATTGCCAAAAAATAGCCCATATTAGGCCAATAAATAGCCATAAAATTACCAAAAAATGACCAATTCCCGACCAACACTATCTGAAGATCTTATTTCTAAAGTGTTAGCTATTAAGCCTAGTTACCTTACAAATACAGGGTTTATTAACTATTTAATTGAGTTAGGTTATCAGACTAGGTTACAACAACAAAAAAATATGCAAGACTATATACATAATAAACCTAAAGAATTAACAAGAAATATAGAACAACAAAAAGAAGAACTAAAAGAAAAAAATAAAAAAGAAAAACAAGAAGAAAAAGTTATACCTGAAGATCTAAATGAATATAGAAGTTTAATTATTGATTATTGGAAGGGTAAAAAAGGTGCAAAAACAAAACAAGCGTGGAAAATGCAAATTACTGAATTTAGAAAATTTATAACAAAATATGGCAAAGCAGTATTAAAAGATCAATTAGAAGCTGCAATTTTAGATGGTACGTGGAAATCCATAAAGGTAATAAATTATGAACAATACTATTTAAAAAATAATAAATTTACTAATCCTGAACCTAATGCACATCCAAATGTAAAAGTTTTTAAAGCTAGTGAAGCAAATTTACCACCAACTTTAGCTGAACTAAAACTACAAAATGCAGATAAATTTATGGCAAATAAAAATGGATACTAAACAAATAAAAAGTTACTTAAAACAAGATCCATTTATTGAATTTTATAAAAATGGGCATAAATATTATGACCTTAAGAAAAAACATATTGTGCCTAGATCAATAAGTGATATAAAAGGCAAATTAAATTTTACTAATAAACAATTAGAAGAAGGAATAAAACGTGGAAATATAGTACATGAAGCATGCCATTGTTATGTAGAAACAAAAGATGATACGTTAGCACTTACATATGCTGGTCAATATTCTAGTTATGTATTTAATTTTATAAACGCAAAATTTTGGGATGAATTTGAAGTAGTAGTTTCAGAATTTATGCTAATTGATAGAAAACATGATATTGCAGGTACATTAGATTTAATTTTAAGAAACAAAAAAACAGGTGCATTAGTGTTAGCAGATATAAAAACTGGTCATGCAAATAAGGCAAAAATACAATTAGGTGGTTATTTGTACATGCTTAAAAATGCTTACCCTTTAATAAATATTGATTATTGCCAAATAATTTTTGCTTATAAAGATGAATGTACTAGAAAACGATATGAAGCAATAGATTGTTTATCAGAATATGAAGCAGAAAAAACAATGTATTTTAAAAATCAACTGCAATGGTAATTACTAACCTTGCTTTTTAGTAGAGTCTACCCTATATTGCGTTTAGACCCTAAAAACTAATGTTAAGACTACGTTCTTTAATTACACTACCTTTTAGAATGTTTTTTGGTTGTATGTACACAATTAGAGAATACATTTTATTAGAACTACAAAATCAAAAAATTATTAAACTTGAACCAGATGATGCATTAGATGAATTAGATACATATATATGGTTACAAGCATTTGATGACCAAAAAATATTATCTACAACTGTAAATTATTTAGAAAATTGCTATGCAAAAAGTGAATCCTGATTTATCAAACGAAAAATTTTTAAATACACCAGATAACATTTTGGTGAATATAAGAAAACAACAAAAGATTATTTTAGAAGCTACTAAAATGATTAAAGGGTTAAAAGCAGAATTAGAAGCACATAAGGAAAATGGTGCAATTATGTCTAAATTTAGTTGTAATGGTATAAGTGCTACAAGAACATATAAACCTAGTTGGATTTATTCAGATGCGCTTACAGCAGAAATAAATTTATTAGAGCAAAGAAAAAATGCAGAACAAAATGATGGTGTAGCAAAAATAGGTGTAAAAAATTATTATTGGTTAGTCAAATGAATAAATTAGATCAAATTATTAATATAAAAGATAAGATTGCTGCTAATACAGATAGATTTTATTTTGAAAATGATTATAGCCTTGATGAATACAATAAAAGGCATGATGAATTACATGCACAATTAAAGGTGCTAGAAAATGAATGATGAAAAATTACAAAAACTTTTTGCTTTAGCATCTAATAATGCAAATTTAAATGAAGCTAGTGTTGCAGCTTTAAAATTTGTAAAAGCATTGCAAAAATCAGGTAAACCAATAAATATTAATTTTGGTGAATCTAAGTTATATACAGAACAACAAGTACGTAATGTAGCTGATAATGCGTATGATAAAGGTAAAAAATGGGGTTATGAAGAAGGATTTAATGAAGGCAAATTACAACAAAAAACAGCATACAATAATGGGTTTAGTAATGGTTATAGTGTAGGCAAAAGTGAAGGTTATAATATTGGATTACAAGAAAATATTAATAAGCAGCATATTAATAATAATAATAATATTGTGTATCCTAATCAAAGTGCTACAGCTACTATAAGAGTAGATTCAAATAGTACAGGTAGGATTACTTTTAATGGTAACTGAAGAAAAAATTGCTAATGCAGAAAAAAGAATTAAAGAATTGCAAAAGTTAATTGATTATTGGTTACAACAAAAAAATGGAAGAAATTAATTTAATACCAGCTACATCTATTCCACGTATAAACCCTATAAAGATACCTATAGAGCAATCAATACCTAATACGCAACATGTAACTAAAATATTGCCACCTACTCTTACAATGCCTTGTGTAACCCTTAGAAATGATGGTACGCAAAACAATCAATTATTTATAGATGACCCTACAAACAATAGAACAATATGCCCTTTACCTTATTATGTGCCAATACAATACAATGCAAAAGAAATACAGTTAATAGAAGAAGCAAAACCACCAACTAATGTAGATGCACCAGAAACAAATGTAGAGAATCCTGAAGTACCTGAAATACCTGAAGAAACAAAAATAGAATGTCCAGATCCAAAAAAAAATAATCCTAGAATTGGTGATTTAAATAGTGCAGGTACAGAAAAAGTAACTGGTTACAAATTAATAGAAGAAGAATGTGTAATATTATGGACTCCTACGTCAAAAGTCGAAAAATACCTTCCTTCAATAAATACCGTATCTACCACATTTGCAATAACAATAGTAGCCACTACCGCAGCAACATTAACACCAATATTAAACAAAATATTAAAACCATTATTTAAACAAATTATTGGTAGGGTTAAAAAATTATTTGGTAAAAAAGGTACAAGATTTAAAGGTAAAAAACCTATAAAATCAAAACTTACTTAAGATTATGCGTATGGTTAATAGTAGGTGGTGTTACTAACTCTATATCCTCGCATAATTTTGCCATAGGTGTATTAGCTTTAAACCTAAATCCATCAAGTAAATTTTGGTGGCATGTTTTTGCTCGACTCATTTCAAAATTTAACCGTTTTGCAGCTAGTGATGCTTCATATAATTCATTTTGTTTTTTCATTGCAGCCCTACATTCTTTTAAAGCAGTTCTATCTAATGGAATACTAAATGTAGCTGTAATACCACCATTAATAGAAGTATTAGATTGTTTCATGCCAGTACGCACTTTTTCAAAATATAAAATTTCACCTCTATAATCTGCATCTACATCCCCATCACCTGTAGGATCACCGTCATCATCAAAATCACCTTCTATATCTCTATTGCTGTATATAGGTCTTTCATAATAAGGTTCATAAGGTGTAGAAAAACCATAAGTAGTAGAAACAAAAGGTGAAATATTTAAAGTAGCACCTTGACATACAATAGTATTCATTTGGTACTGAAATTGCCTAGAAGGTACTACTTGTACAGCTTGATTTACAACACTTCCAGAACTATTGCTAGTTGTATTAACAGATGTAGCAAAAACAGGATTATTAATAAGTAACAGTAAAAGTAAATACTTTTTCATTGACTAAACGTACTTGTAGTATCAGTTATATTTTCAATTTGCGTAGTACGCATGATATGTGTGTAATTTGTTAAACCACCGCCTTCAAAAGTTTCGTAGTACATGAATGGCTGCCCTTCTTCTATTATCGAAAACGTAGGTTTTGTATCTAAATTAGGTGAAACATATGTAGTACCTGTACCTTGTACTGTTGTATCTACCTTAGTCCAACCACTAGGATTAACAAAACCAGTATCACTTTCTACGTTTTCACCACCAACTGTAAGAGAATAACCTGTAGAGAAGTCAAAACTTTTTATATCTTCTACAGTTGTAGATTTAGTTTCACTACGCTGGTTTAAAACTCCCTGCTGAAAATTGGGAATCACATTTTGAGCATAGACAGGAATATTAAATAAAGCTATTAGCAGAATCAGCTTTTGCATTTATTAGTCCACAATTAATGTAGTTGTTATTTGTCCTAGTGCTTCAGTATTTGCGCCACCTGCTGAAATTGTTAATTTTTGAGAATTAGTTACAGTACCAGCTAAATCTCCAACTGTACCACCAGAAATTGAAACCACATCATCCGAGAAATTAGCAGCGTTACCAGTAGTAACAGCACTTGTAGGAATTGCATCTGCTTGATTAAAAGATTGACTAAAAGAAAAATTATTAGCAGGTACGTCTTGTGTAACAGTTAAATCTGGTGGTGTACCCACTCCTGAAGAAATTACTAATGAACCAACACCATTAGCTACAGCATTATCACCAGAACCATGCGTTGTATCCACTCCAACACCACTTACGCTATAACTGCTACCTAGTCGTGTAGAAGAAGTTGAAGCACCACCTACAGTTAATTTTACAGAACTAGAAATTGAATGACTTAGATCGGCATTAACTCTAGAACAACTACCAAAAGGTGTAGTTATTAACAATAGTCCAAAAATTAAAAACTTTTTCATTTAATACCTACCTTGTTGTTTTGATTTTCAACAGTTAATTTTTTTTGTGTGTTTTTGCCTTTAACCTGTACACCATAAGTACTAGCTATGTTACCAACAAGACCAGCAGCAAAAGTATCTAGTCTTATGCGCTCCATGTACCCTAAAGTCATAACCGCTAAAGACCACCCAAGAATAATAAGCCTTATAAAATGACCAAAATAATCAGGTTTTTCATCTTGTTCTTCCATAGATAGAAGGCAAATATACTTATATACTAAAGTAAATCTTAATCTCTGCAAATGATTAAAGCAATTAACAAAAGAAGTGAGTTTTTATTTCCTACGCAATACGTAGCTGGTGAAATTCCAGATTTTGATCAAATACAAGAAAAATTAATTAAATGGGTTTATAAATATAAAAAAGAAAATAATGACATTGCACGTATCAGTAATAAAGGTGGTTGGCAATCGCAAAAAAAAGACGTATATCAAGATGCTGGTTTTCAGCAATTTCACAACATAATTATTCCTTTAATTAGTGAATTATTAAGTGAATTTCAAATTACCTTACAAGCTGATTTGGTACAAATGTGGATAAACATTAATGGCAAAGGTGCATATAACGTAAGTCACCGCCACCCATTAGCAGATTTTAGTGGTGTTATATGGATTAAGCAAAGTCCAGAACAAGGTAGATTTATTTTTGACAATATGGATGTAGGTTATAGGGATTGTAGTAGTTTGTATTTTATGAATAGGGATTATTTAATAAAAAATAAAATGTTACCAGAATGGCATCCTGAATATAAAGACGGAACTATAATTATATTTCCAGCAATGTTTACGCATAGAGTAGAACAAAATGAAACAGATGAAGATAGAATTAGTTTATCTTTTAATATTAAGCTAAAGTAAAAATACAATATAAAAACAAATGGCATTACTACGCAAAGTATTTAGGTTTTTAATACGTAAAAATTTTTTTAAAGATGTATTAATTTATGCCTTAAAAGAATTAGCAAAAATGACAGATAATGGCCTAGATGATCAATTTGTAAGAGTAATTGAAGCTAGACTATACCCTAAAGGTAAGTAATTAGGTTGCATAATTAAATGCTTTAGTTAGCGTTTGTTTGGTTGCCTTGATGCAGAGCAATGGTCAACTAGCCTTAACCCCTGCATGTACCTAGTAGGGGTTTTGGTTTGCCAAAAAAAAAGACCCTGTTAAGGGTCTAGGTAAAATGGTAATTAAACGCCATACATTTCTTTTAGTTTGTAACGTGTATCAATACCTTTATCAAATAATGCCTTAAGACCTGTATCGTTATTTTGCCAATGTCTAAGATCATTTCTTAATGTATTGTGTGTTTCAATATCTTTACTAATAGACTTGATTTTCCAAGCTTCATCAAATTTATAATCCATTCTTTTTGCTTGTGCATGAAGTTCAGCTAAACCTTCTTCACTAATAATTGCAGCTAATCTTTTAATTTCTTTGTCTACCCATTTTTCCATTTGTACAGGTAACTTTGAAAACTTTTCCCATTTAGCTGCTTGTTTTTGGTCAATAATTAATTGCTTTGCGTCACGTTTTGCTTGTTTTTCTGCTTCAGTTTTAGCTTGTTGTATTGATTTACCTTCTTGTACAGCACCCCTTCTATCGCTTCTAAATTGTACGTACTGTGTTAAGTAACCGTTAGCTGAATTTTCGCCATAACGATAGTTCCACATCATTTGAGTATGAACTTTAAATTCTTCATTGTTTTGAGTTAATCCTGAAACAAAACCCTCAATTAGATTAGCTTGACCTAATTTAAGGTTATTACCAGTAATAGTATCTGTAACTGCTAAATGTCCGTTAACTCTAGCTTCTAGTAATGCTACGCTATGATCTCTTTGTTGCTGTGCGTTTGTTCTGCATGCTTCTAAATTAACTGTGCAATTTAAAGGTCTATAATAATCATTTCTTGTATCGCCATATTTTGTAACTTGTGCAAAAGTAATATTTAAAAAAGATTTTGTTTCGCTATACCAGTAAATTTTTTCTTCACCGTAAAAAGTTTTGCGTGTATGGTATGTTTTACCTTCTTCTTCTCTAGCAGCCCACATTTTGTTGTAACCGTTTGCTTTAGCTTCAGCAGATGCAACTAGCTTTACATAAATTTCTTCTTCTAGAAAAACTTTGTGGTTTGTGTTGATTGTAAAAGTCATTTGTTTTAATGATAGTGGGTATCCAACCCTGTTCATTTACTACTATAGGGTCTACCCCTAGATATGTCAACAATATTACTAATATTTAACAAAAAAAGTAGTGGGATTTGGATTAACACTATCTGTTACCCTGTCTTGGTTATAACTTTCAAGTTAGATACGGGCAAAAAACTAACTATCAGGAATCCCACTATATAATTTTACTCTATGTGTTTACCATTTTTTCTTTTAACCCATCTTTTTTTTGCTGCATTAGCAAGTTTCTGATCATAGCCAGCGTCAATAATTGCTTGTTTAGTTTTTTCTGGATAATACATATATTTATGAAAATAATGTTGCCCTTTAAAATAATGTATGCCTTCTTTTAAAATACCTTTTTCCCTGTAATTCATAAGAGTCATATTACTAATTTGTATTTTTCTTGCTGTTGTATTTCCATTAAACAAACCTTTTTGTGCATAATCTTCAGTAGATTTTTGATTTACATATTTTGAGTAATCAATAGCAACGTATTTTGTAGGTTTGATATATCCATAAAATTCCTTCATTACTTCGTCATTGCGTCTAGAATTGTAGGATAGTTTACCTATCCATATACCAGATTGTAATTCAACAAGCAGCTTGTATCTTTTTTGTAAATTAGGATGAGTAAATTTATATGCACAACGATATTTTTCTGTTCTGAATGTCAATCTGCAATCTAAATAACCTTCTAGTGCAATTTTTAAATATTTTATTTTAATTTTAATCCATTTATCAATATCTGTTTTTTTCCAAAAATGTGTATTTAATGTATTACACATATCT
>JAYJLX010054255.1:0-10812 GCA_036873525.1 Chalinula nematifera | reverse complement strand
AAATTTACACCTAAGTTTTGCTTTACACCCCTGACATTACATTTACACCCCAAATTTTACACCCCTCAAGTAAACTTTACACCTCATTTTTAACAGTGCATGAAAGGTTTTACAGGCCCGTACCACAAAGCAGCTACAATCAAATTTTCTGCTTTCATTCTTAACTTAGGTGCAATGCTAGTCACCATTCAAGTACACTGGCCACAAACTACCTTTAAAAATGGGTACACCATCTGTACAAAGAACAAGACCGGTATTTCCAGGACAATTCAACACTCCCGCCCTCATTACTTGACCATCATAAATATCTCTCACAACTGAATCATTACGGTTTACCCTTTTCCAAGGGTATTGAAACCTGTCGTGTTTCCCTACAGAACATATAAAAGAATGATAACACCAAGCATTAATGATTCGACTCACTTGCCTTACAAAACAAGCGTTGCAAAGGGTCTTCAATTGAAAAAACAACAAGATCACATGTTGATACAACCATCTGCACACAGGATGGCATCAAACACTTCCTTCCTTGTAGCTGTTGTAAGCACGCTGAACAATATTGCGACACAGTGTGGTTAACTAGTGAAGAGAAGAACCTTTTCAGTTCATACAGCTTAGAAGGGCATTGATTTGGTGATGGACAGCATCAATCACCTTGTATAACAGAAATTGCAAACTACATGATACAGTACCAGCTGGTATCCGTACTGATGCACCATCATATAGAGGTTGTTTCATTAAAGGACCTTAAAAGGAGAGAATTACGTAAATTGTGGAGTAATATACATCACACTGTGATGAACATGCAATGTACAAGTACATGTATACATTACAGCACATTGTATTCATTCACATTAAAATACCATGTGTGGGGTACTTTATAAATTGACACACACATCATCGTTACCATGGTAACTTTTTTTTACAGGCAAATGCGGCAATACATGGATCAAGTGTCAATGTGCTTCCATGTGTTAGTCGTACATCTTAATAGAAAGGTGGTGGGCGGATTATATATATAAATTCGGGAATGTGTACCTTAACGCAAGAGACCACTGCATGTACCCGAACCCTATAAGCCCACCTTGAAGTACATGCGTGTACATGTAAAACGAAGTTGGTACAACATTGCGGTTCCACCTCATCAATGTTTCCCACTGACTGGTCATCACCACTTCCTTCCATCAGTCGGTGACTTGATTCATTATCATTACTTGATGCACCACTTCGTCGTCACCATGATCCATATCACTAGCACTACTCTCATTGATGTTATCGCTAAGGTCTGCTTCACTCGTACTGCTTACGTCATCATCATTATGGGTAATCTATATCATTGTTCAGATCTTCATTGTCCACACTATCTGGTTCATTGTCATTGACACACTGTGTTTCCATGAATCCACTTGATTCATCATCATCACTACTGTCATTGTACCGAAACCCAGTGTCTAGTGTCTGGGCAAGGTCTTCACCATCAGTACTGTCACCACAGTGGCTTGCTGTTCCTTCCGATTCCCCATCGTCATAATCATTCTGCTTTGCTCTGCTACGCTCTGCTACATGTACTTGTATATAATTAAACTTGAACTCTTCTTTGGATCAGTGCTACCTTCAGCTTTCTTTTTCCATGACCAAAGTGTCTGTCTTGGAATGGGTACATCAGGCATAATATTGTACAGCTTTCTTTGGCTATTACTTGAAGTGCGTATTGTATCTTCTTCATTACTGACATTATCTGTAATATAAGGTTTTGAAATAACAGCAAGAGTGATGATGATAATAGGTTCATTTTAACTCTTTAGGCCTGTTACCTTGATTCCAAGTCCAGGCTACGAGGAACTGGGGTGGTGGGGTTTCTGAAGTACTGTTTATATCTTTTTGACATCTTCATTAAATTTGCTAGTATAAATAATCCCCACTCAGCAAACACTCAGCTATGTAAACACCGGCCTCATAAATAGGTTATTATTGGTTAATATTAAAAAGCACGCAGGCGGTTTTTCCAATCTGTGCAGCTGCAATAATTTTTGTGACTGGTGAGCGAGGTGAAGTACCGCCAAGTGAACACAGTTTTTACAAGAACACTTAGTTGTATAAACTTCAAATCAGGTAAACAAATATTGAAACAAGGCTTTGTATAACAATAACTGCTTAAAATTTTTCAGCTATACAAGGAAATGACAGATTTAAATACAGTTCTTGGTAAAAGGAAGAAAAAACCAACATACAAAGTTTTTGAAAGCCAAACAAAGAAGAGGTAAGGTCAGTTTTTACTTGTAAAACTATAACTTAGTGGGTTCACTTAGTATGTATATAGTGTATTACAAAGGCCATTACAAAATTAATAAAACTTTATTATTTTCATGGCTTCTTAATTTCAATAATGTATAACAGTAATGTATACTCATCACAAAGCCAACAGTAATATGGCAATACCTGTATTATTTTAAATTGTACATATACCAACCCTTTACTGCAGTTTATTACTAAGACAGTTTTCTTTATACTCTAGCTACATACATGTACATGACACCTCGGGTATATATGTGGGTTACCACATTTCATATTGTGAGTTTAGCATACTTTATATTGCTGCATGCCTGAATTTAAGTATGAGTCGCAGGCAACACTTCTGCTTTGCTCTGTTTTGATTATTGATGTCTGATATTCCTTCCCACAGTTTGGTGCACCGTCGAGTTATCAACGAAGAAAGGTGTTAAAGAGTATTGTGTTTCTTCTAAGTTCTTGCAGGATGAAAATGGAAACCCTGTTACAGAATCTGACCTTTAGTTTTTGAATAAAGGTCGGATTCGGTAAACACAAACACACCTTTCGGGAGTGAGTCAAGTATTGTGTCAATTGGATTCAATGTCCATTGCTGAACAAGTTTTTATTTTTACTTCACTATAGGAGATCACAACCACAATAGTTTCTTGTGTGCTTTTTAAGAAAGAGGGTGAGCAATGATGAGGACAGCTGCCATCAGCAGAGTAACACGAACAGTAGTGAGGAAGTTGTCACTGATGAAGAACAAGTATGATTTTTAATGTAAGTGAAATTTCTATGTACAATTGCCTTCCAAAATGACAGTCAATCATGTATGTAGGCTATCATCACCAATCAATTTGCTGGAAACAGCTCGTATTGTAATACCACCTGTGAAAGTTCCTGCTGCTCAGAAGACTCCTAAACCACCTGTGAAAATTCAGAAGACCCCTACTCAAATGCTGAATACTACTCCTACTCAAAGCATAAAGGCTAAAAAGGTTTGAGCATTGTTTTTCTTTCCCAAAATGTGCACATTCCTACTGTACATGTATAATTTTAATTCTCTGTACTAGACCGAGTTCATTTCACAACCCAAAAGCTTAAGGTATGGTATATTACAAACAAGGCACACTGTATGTGTATATACATACGATACTTTAATTTAGACTTCTTTCACAACTCCATTTTCTTCTCCTCCTACTACATCTTCAAAAGAAATATCGGAGATAAAGGTTTGTGTTTATATTGTGTGTTGTGTTGTTTATACAGTCCACTTCATACACAACGTACATTTATGTACATGTATGTAGGACCAACTTAATCGAATAGAGCTGAAGCGATAAACAAACAAAAGGTACAATAATTGCATGTACAGTCATGTAGATACATGTACATATCCTTATACTTACGTACATGTTTAATATAGAAATCGCAAATTTATGAAGCTGCTATTGGTAGCAGTGAAGGTGAAGCAAGTGAGACAACCACTGATACTAAATATATTACAGTAAGACTTTTGAGCAACAACATGCATGTTGGCTTCTATAACGATTACATAATTATTTAGGAAAATGGGATTCATCTTTGAAGTTAAGGGCAAATGACATTGGGAAGTACACACTGACACTGATGGATGTGCAATCTACTGATGAAGAAAAGTCTTCTTTGCTAAATCCAGCAAACCATCATTGGATGTAAACAAAGTGGACTTGCTGGAAGGTAATACTGTATACATGTACAGTAGCTGTTTAAAAATTGAAATAATTTTTTGTTTGGCGAGTAATTGAATACAAATGCTTATACACATGTGCCATAAATGACCGAATCTGCCAATTATTGTGCGCTTTGTTGACCATTAAACTACAGTAATGTAGTTGCCAAATACATATACCTGTACATGTACATGTAAAATACTATAGTGATGGGCAATATATCAATACTTGATGTTTCTCAATATCAGTACTGACAGTATCAAATTGAAAATTTGGACAAAATGATACGGTACCATAACCATCGATGTCCGGCTGTTATTTTACTTAATACTTTATTGATGTGCTATGTAATATAATTAATTGTATAAATTGTTTTATTGATAATATATTTGAGCATGCTCAGTTGGATCTGAGCAGTTGACCCTTACATCAAAATCCTGAACTGTTGGTGTTTCCTCGCTCTGTCCCCTGTTGTCTTGCCACCTCAGGTGTTTTCCATTTAAGACCTTTGTTGTGGGTCCTTGCACTGTATGGTTTGGGTACGACATTCCCAACCAAGCGAATGGAGTGCCCTATGTGTTAAGGGCCTTCGAAGGCAAGGAACTCCATACACCTGACCAGTCTATTCTCTGTATATACTTTGATTTAGATACACACATTTCTGGTCCACCGAGCCGGATCACGACTGAGTTTGGGCAAGACAGAGAGGCTGGTGCTGACTGCGACAGAGGACACGTGTTGAGAAGAGGAGCTCTCAACTACCCGAGGTGAACCAGGAGGGAGTAAGTATCCACTACGAGAGATTCCCTTGTTTATTTATGGGAATGAAACGATCAGTTGGGTGGTTGGTTTGAGCTATGGGGGAAGAGTTGAGAAAGAAGACATGAATTCGTGCTGGTCACAGGGGTGTGGTTACTCGTAGGCTAAAGGAGGTTACCTCGTTGTTAGCTGACGATAGTCCCGACCCGTCTCAGGTAAAGAGTGTAGTCTCTATCTTGGACTACTCGTGTTGAGGAAGCTGGATGGGGAGATCCTCGAGTGCCGGACACTGACGAAGCAGAGATTGAAGGAGTGGACGCCTTTGTACAAGAGGTACAGCAGTATATACTGACGCGGTTGAAGGAACTCCCAAGGGTGATATTCCGGCAATGGGAGTTGTGTGTCGTCAAGCTTGTCTCCCAAAGCTAACCCTTCCTACCTTCAACGGTGATATAACCAGTCCTTTTGGGATTTATATGATTCAGCAGTACACTCCAATCCCGAGCTCTCCGACGTGCAACGATTCTGAAGACCTTGGTCAAAGCGTCAGCTATCGAAGGATTGTCATTATCAATAAAGAACTACCGTGAAGCCAACGAGATACTACGGAAGCGATTCGGGAACAGGCAGAAGATCATCGATAAACATCTTAGTCTACTGCTGAACGTGGAACATGTATACTCCGCCCAGAATGTATCCGCCCTATGACGTTTATATGATTGGATTGAGACCAATGTGAGAGTCTCTTGGTGTTCGTCTTATGGAAGTCTGATGTCCAGTGTACTGGTGCAGAGATTACCCCCTGAACACAGGTTATTGTGGGACGGGATGTTAAGGAGGATGATTGGAATCTACCTAGCATTATGAGTGTACTGAACCAAGAGCTACAGGCTAGGGAGCAGATTGCTACATCTCACCACGGTGAGTCTCAGTCAGGGATGGGTAATATGAAACAGGAGAATGCAAGTCTGTTTCCCAAGCAGAGGAAAGAAGAAAGATCACAAAGGGGAGTGGTCGGTGCTTACGAAAAGACGAGAGTGTCATTCAAGAAGTCGGTGTTGCAAGTGTAAGGGAAGAAGACTTCACCGAAGCCTTTGTCAATCGAACGGGCATGATGTAGTATCATCAAACCCCTCCAACTCTGAATCAACATGTAGTCGAGTGACAAGTCACTTGTTAACGAGATCCATCGTTCCACTCAATCCCAATGCTTCTCCATTTCAGCCTATGACCACATCTGCTATGGAGTCTGATGTAATGGTGTTGCTACAGTCGGCTACGGTTACCTTGTATAACCCTAATCGACCCGAGAAGCAATCTGAGGCAGCCATAGTGTTCGATAGTGGCAGCCCTATATATCCCTGGTGGCTGTAGATCAGTTGGGCGCGGTTCTAAACTCCTATCCATCTTCACGTTTGGTTCCAGAGAGGGATGTCCTCAAAATGATCTCAGTCTGCGTTCAAGTCGCTTCCCTTGATTCTGTTGTGGTTGGGCTGAAGAAGGACGGACGTACGGTTCGTGAACTCATGTTATTGTCTGTACCACACATGTGAGGCTCTGAGGGTCGTGTCGTATGAGGATCTCCAGAGACGATATCCGGGTTGGATTTATTGACTAACCAGCTGAGGGTAGATTCCCATGATCCTGATTGGTTTGGATCATTATTGGTCCTTTGTTATTTGGGAGACAATACAGTGTGAAGGAGGTCCAGTGGCCATTCACACCTGTGGTCTTGATTGGATTCTCTCAAGACCCAATCCATCGGAGACACGAGGAAATGATAGTGATTCATCCACCAGTTTAGCCACTCATGTCCTGAGAGTGTGTTCCACTAGAAGAAGGGAAGCGACTTGAACGCAGACTCAGAGCATTTTGAGATCTGGTGTCCCTAGGAATATTCGATGAGGAGCTATGATCAGTTCCATCAGGTTGTGAAGTTTCGGTATGTTGTTTCTCTACCATGGAAGGACCCTTTAACCAGTCTACCGCCAGTTAAGTGAACAACGGCTAAAATCCCTTATTAGAAAGACTCCCGACCTGTTCCAACAGTACAACCTTGTCATTCGTGATCAAGTGGAGAGAGGGATTGTTCAGCCTGTTGAGGATCCGAAAGTAACCGAGGGTGATCGTATTCGCTACCTTCCCCATCACGCGGTTATTAAGCATGACAAAGACACAACGAAACTAAGAGTTGTCCAGTGCGAAGACTGGAAAAGATCCATCTCTGAACGATTCACTACTGGTTGGCCCAAAGTTCAGAGTTCCCTTGTGCCGGACATCGAGAAAGCCTTCCTGATTGTTTCCATGAATCCAAGAGACAAAGATGTCATGAGGTTCCTTTGGTTGAAGGATTGGAACCAGGAACCCCCAGAGATTCAGGGTACAGATTTACTACAGTCGTCTTCCTCTAGTCCCTTCCTGCTCAACGCTACCATACGACATCATTTGAAAGGTATAGAAGCTCCTACCCTCAACTGGTTCAACGTGTACTAGACTCCACGTATGTGGATGATACGCTCGTTTTTGTAAATATGCTTGTTTTTGTAACTACGTGTATTAACCTCCTTACCATTGTGTAACCTATATAGACTTTGTCCTTTATAAATAAGTTGCCCCCTCTTTTGAAAATTTATTAGACAACCCTACATATGTTTAGGATAAGTATCCTTGGTTGATAGATTTTTTATATCTCTTCAGCATAGGGTCCACTATGGAAGGGTATACTGTAAAGGCTACGTATGTATAATTATAGTTAGCTGTAGACTCATGCACTATATTATACTGAGGCTATATAATTATTATATACGTAGTACATGTATAGTTGTATACTTACTATCTGTGTTTTTAAATTTTTTATTTCCCAGATTTTCGACCTTCTCTCTTCTACTGATATTTTTTGACAATGCCTCAACCTCTTCCTCGCAACTCAATGATTCTATCCCACTATAATCGTATACACAATCAGTAAGCAGTGATACATTATAATTTACTTACCTTTTCTTCTGGCTAACAGAACTAACTACGATCTACTATTGGTTTATGATTTTGCAGGTACTTTTATAGCCTAGCTGTTGTATTCATTAAAAATTCATAAAGTGGTTGTATGAATTTATATACCAGCAGAAGTCTTATTGTGTGGTTTTGTGTCTGTATAGCAAAATTTGCTCAACGCAGTCAGTGTGTTTAAGGCAGGCCTGAACATTGCTGACTGAAATAGACTATCACATTCACATGTAATGCTGATTCAGACTCTGTGGTCACTGTGTTAAAGGCAGGCCTGAACATTGCTGACTCACACTATCTGGTGCATGAAGTTGTTTTTACCTTTTAGCATTTTTTTATTCCCAAATATATATAATATACACATATATACATATATTATTCCCCTCCCCCCTCCCACAAAGGTGTATATCAAATTTATACTCACCAAGCAGGTTAGTATTAATCCTAATGATGGTGCATATAGGGGCTTCTGTAGAATAGGACTGATCAAAAGAGGGCAAGTGTTATAGCGTATTATTAGTTAATTTTTATATTATTATTACTATTTGTAGAAGCACCTTTTAATGACTATGATGAACATAGGCGTATCTGTGCAAGCAAAACTACCAGGGCTCACTAATTATTCATTATTAATAACATTGATAACTTTAGTGATTATCAATTAATTATTGAATTGAGTTAATGTAATACATCTAACTAGTGAAGGGCTATTGTGGAGTTTCTGTGGTGCTCAGCAAATTTCAACACAAGCTCATGAATTCAGTCCCATAATGATGACGATAGATCTTGCTCAATATACAAAATTGACAAATCGTCTAAACGCTGTTGTGTCATGGTAGATCGCAGAAATGTCTTCATTCTACGAAGAGAGGAAAAAGTACGCTCTACCGTGGCTGTGGAGGTCCCGATTGTCAATGCCAACTGAAGAGATTTGACCAATAGTGGAAAGGCTTCTTTCACTGGATTTAGGTGTTCTAACAGCTGATGCATTGAATGCGATTCACCTAACATTGGGCAAATAATTCTTCATGGTTTCTGCCTCATGTCCCAAAACTCGAAATGTATCGTCTAAGTCACGAATATAGAAAAGAGTTCGATACTGAAGGAGCAATGGTTGTAAGCAGGACGGGGATAGCAAGTCCGATGATGCTGGATTGAGAGCACTCACTGCTTTAAGGAGAGAGACTTTAAACTCACTGAATCGTGTCTTCATTTCAGATACAATTACATCTACTGTAGCAAAATACACATCAATCTTGAAACTTTGCTTTAACGAGACTGGAAGATCTCCTGTACTACCACCACCAGTGGATTCAGTCACCAAATAGTGCTTCAATGTGACTGATGGTTGTCAATTTCGTCGAATCTTTTGACTGTTCCTCATTGAAACGTCAATCCCATGATGTTTAGCAAAAGATAGTGCCTCTGACCATAGTAAATCCCAATGCTCATCTACTCTCATGCCAACGAAGGTCTCAGTTGTTGCTTTAATGAGGGCTACAGCACTTCGATAGTCAAGGGATTCGCTTTGAAGTACATCTGAGGGATTTGAAGTGATCCCAAAAACCGCTTTATATACAACCAGGCTTACAACGAACTCCAATGATTTTAAGCCTTCCACGTGCCTCAGTTGCCTTCATTCGGTCAGTTCCATCATTTACTTTACTCTCCAAAGTCTCCAAAACTACTGAGAAAGTGGCCATTATAGCAACAATTGAGTCATATCGACATGACCATCGAGTATTCGATAGCTTTTTTAGAGTTGTTTGTCTACCACCTCTGTCCTTTTGTATTGACAGAAACAATTCAAAAGCTTTGGAGGAAGAAAAAAAGCAAC
The DNA here is from genome assembly GCA_036873525.1 of Chalinula nematifera. Lineage (NCBI taxonomy): Eukaryota > Metazoa > Porifera > Demospongiae > Haplosclerida > Chalinidae > Chalinula > Chalinula nematifera. The sequence goes on along the minus strand of JAYJLX010054255.1, from coordinate 1,230 downwards.
AAATATGAGCAAAGAAATCACTAGCTGACTTGACTTGTTTAGCTAGCTACGTCAACTAATACCAAGTTAAGTCTATGTGCTGAACAGTGTACATAGAAGGCATGTTCACACTTCTCTTTAATAATAGACTGAACACCATTACAGCACCCACTCATTACTGAAGCCCCATCATAACACTGTGATACACAATTGCTAAGATGAAGCCCCAGCTCAGATACTTTAGCCACAGCCAAAGAGTGTATTCAATTCTGTGGCATGAGTGAAGCCAACAAACCTCTCTACTGTGTTGTAGTGAAGGACATACCTAAATGCAATTGAAAGCTGCTCTCTCTTACAAACATCTTTCGATTCATCTGCCAAAATTGTGAAAAACTGTGCCTCCTGTATCTCGTTTTGAATTTTTGTGCGAACCTGAGTTGCAAGGAAGTGAATGATTTCATTCTGAAATGATGGGGACAACCATACAGCACTCTTGCTGTGTTGTTTCAATCGGTCGTAAACTACAGGAGAATGACGGGATAACAGTTGAATGAGGGTTTTGAAATTACCAGCATTTAAGGAGTCCTCACCCTCACTGTGGCCACGGAAAGCTATTCCTTGCTTACTCAAATACAGAACAGCTTCCATCAACACAGCAACGTATTCTCTATTTAGCACAATAACTTGTTGGCCTGCTCTATCGAGCTGTACACCAACAGAACTTCCTGACCTAGCTCTTGTCTTGTTCCATGATGCCATGGCTTGTGTATGTAGCTTACCCACTGAGTGAGCTGTAAGGATCCCTACAGCATGTTTCCAATCTCTGAATCCCTTATATGTAAATGCTTTATCAGCTCGTAGAGGACTTGCATGAAAAAATCCTACTTGGATAGCAAAAAGCAGCGTCTGAATACTCCAGCCATGAGAACTGCTAATACCATCTCTCTTGGAATGCTCTACCTGTTTTTCCAAACTGTGTTACTGGATAATGAGGTTGAAAAGGTTTGTCTGTTTTATCAGATGCTATATCATTTGGGACGGACAGCCTCTTACTAGATGATGGTACGACAGATTCAGAGATTCCTTGCTCTGTGCTAGTGTAAGTGGTAGTATTGCATCTATTTTCATTATCATTTGTCTGATCATCATTTACTTCTATAAAAACAATAATACATTGATTTGAAGATTCAAAAACTATTTGAAATCTATGTATGTCATGCCTAATTCTCACCTGTGTGTTCATCGATTGAC
>JAYJLX010054244.1:0-10815 GCA_036873525.1 Chalinula nematifera | reverse complement strand
ATTGAAGGGAGGATATTAGTGGAAATGGCTTCTTCAGTCAAATCAGGAGGAGGATGGCATCGAACCCTGGACATGTCGTGTGAACTTGTTCGTGATTTCACAGCACACACATATTGACATAATTAAGCATTACTGTGGAACTCTGATAACGTGGCGTTACATTTTTATTAATATTTTCAAAAATAAACTTGTATTGTGATACAGCGGCACCATTAACACTTGCTGTACTGCTGTCTGATGTAATTGGTGTTGTAGCGCGGCTTTGGTCTGATATGTCGTGATGTACTAACTCGTCTTCATGCTGTTGATCAATGGCCATGGATTGTTCCTGTCTGTTGTCCTCCTCATTACTGGCAATGGAAGATTCGTCATCATTATTTGATGTAAAGCCATGTTCATCACTATCAGGAACGAATGGTAAATCATGGTACAAAGGCATGGTCACAAAACTCATCCAATTCAGCAAAAAATGGTTCTACTGACAAATTTGTCTCAGCAGGTTCGGGTATCGGGTAAGTGATGGATTGATCTGAAAAATTTGCATCAGTCATTAGTATAGGATTATAACATGCATGCATATATTATAACTAACTAACGGCAGGTGGGCGGTTTCATTGTTTTTAAGATATTGTCCCTCCATTTGCAAACTAGCAAGTCATGATCTGATCTACTAGTCGAATGTTTGTTTGATGGGACATGGACAGCATCAACTTTTGAAGTTGGGTGAATATCTATTGGAATTGCATATAATATCATTAGCACCAAGTATCACACTCACCAAATTACTTAAACCTGTTTAGAGGTGTGCTTGCATACAAACACAGTGATAGGACTTTCTGCAAAAAACTCATCTCGCTACATCTGTATTTACACATAATTGAAACTACAGTGCCTATTGATCGAATGCGTGAGGTTTTTTTGATTCGCCTTTTTTTGTTAACAATGATTGCAATACAGGGGCATGTTTTCTCAGTTCAGAAGCAAATGCAGTCCATGAAAACGTTTCAACTGATTCTATAGGAGTTCGGTGCATTGACGAGACTTTTGCTGAACATAATTTCACCAATTCGACCTGGTTGCTACCTTATTGATGACCATGTCCATTAAGTCTTGATCTCTGAAGCAGTGATTAACAACAGCACATCTGCTACCATAAAATAAAGACTTCGCTATGCCCCTCCTTCTTGGAGTCATTACATTGGCTCGAGCAACTTTGTATCCAATCTGAATCTAAAAAACTACTATTGGCAATAATCATCATGTAAATAGGCTAGTCTTACAGTTGCAGGAGGTGACCTGCTAGCAATTGTAAACAGTCTTTTAGGAGCAGGAGCACTTTCACTCCCCAATCCAGCTCATTTGACTCCTGCACTGTGTGACACTGATGAAGACTTTAAAAGACTGAGCTCTCCCACTTGAACCTTTAGCAGCCCTACCCATAAAACTATCCTTGGCTTAAGTTAGGCATCGGTTACACGGTCTACACATCACTTTCCCTTCCATTTCCACTGATCTATTATCCACTTCTAAAACTACAGCACGAAGCTCTTCATACAAACCATGCTTTAATGTTCCTAATCGTTGCCTTTCATATCGCCTCTTATCAATCAAGCTTTCTCCACACACAAAACAATCCATATTCCCCATACTTGTACAGTCCATGCTATTCCACGTGAGTTAATTTCAATAATTATTAATAACAATTAAAGAATAATTTCATAACTAATAATAACAACCGGTAAATAAGAGTATTGATTAAAATTGTTAGAATTCCTTTGCCGCAGTACTGTGTACGCATGTTGCCAGACCCTTCCACTCTGCGAAGGGGCGGGTCCCCAGACTAGTGCAGTGGGTATAGTTAGTGGGCTGCCCTAAGCCAAGGACTAAGAAAACTGTAATCATTTGATCCTGGTTGCCCACAATATTAAGGTTGATGCACTAAATCTCGTAACTACTCTACTTTACTGTAAGTATACATTACACTGCTGCACAATAAACCATTGAAGTACATGATGCTATTAGCACATACATGTATATCCTTCTTTTTTATGAGCAGGCATGCAAGTTACGAAAGTGTAACTTGTGAAACATGTTTGAGACGTAGCTTATACTATTATGCATGAAAATTGCTTAATGAAAAATCTGTATCATAATTATGTACTTGTACATGTACATGTAAATATGTGATAGGTTTCAATGATAGCAGTGCTACATTGTAGGTTATGAAAAGGCTGATTATAAATGACTCACTAAAATAAAGAGACCTTATTCGTGTACATGTAAAATGGTATAAAATATTTAGGTGTATAGTCTCACATAAGGCAACCTCTATAACCTAGTGTTGTGCGAAGACTCCCACACATCGAATGAGTGAAAGAGAGTTTGGCCCACTGAGTCAATTTTCTTGGCCCAGCAGGAAGTAGAATTGAACACAAACTTTATTAAGTTTCATTATCAGTAGACCCAGCACAAACCACTCCCATTTGCTTATAGCGAATCAACAACTTGTCCGACTTTGTGGTCATCAGATAGTGAGCAGACAAGTATGACTAGCCAGCAGAAATTTCTCACCAAGGGCCAAGAATATCAACTCAGTATATGCCAGTTAGATAATGTGTGGAGTTTGGAGAACAGTACTTAATAGTGTTTTTGGACTATAGCATAGTCACTATTTAACCACATTTAAGGAAACTTTCCTCAATTTAATGAAGGCTAGAAACCAAAAGTTATGTACTTAGTGGTCTTCATGGTCATTTAATTAGTTTTTTTTGTATACAATGTTATACAAGAAGGATATACATGTATGTGCTAATAGCTCATGTACTTCAGTGGTTTATTATGAAAAGTAAAGTAGTATAATGTATACTTACTGTAAAGTAGAGTAGTTACATGTGTAGAGATTTAGTGCATCAACCTTAATATTGTGGGCAACCAAGATCAAATGATTACAGTTTTCTTAGTCCTTGGCTTAGGGCAGCCCACTAACTGGCACCAGGTGCACTTATGATACAGTGGAAAATTTTAATTGTGCCATAAGCCTAAACCAGCTTCGGCACCTTTTTTTGTATATCAGTCCAGCAGTTACAAACAACATGGCCTAGACTTCTCCAATTTAAGAGAACTCTTTAGAATTACAATACTATAACACTATTATTGTTGTACCCTGGCCACTTCCCCTATATTGAATATACTACCTCAGTACTACATTCCACTCAGCCGCTTGGAATATTGCCATACCTTGTTAAAATAAGTTTCTGTGTCATAGAGCTGGGCATATTCGATGCATGCACATAATTACGATCAATAATATGTTATAAATTTATAGCCTATGTCATTAGGCATGCATCACAAAAGAAGTAGATACGTGGTGATTGTACTGGGTGTATACATTAGAAAGACTGGCTGTTGTACTTGTAGATGTGCTGACAAATGGGTGTTTACTTGCTCAGGTATAATATACAATGTTATGTCCAAAAGTTCATTACATGTATTATTGCTTATTAATTTTGTTAATATAGATAAAGTTGACTATAAAGTTGGCTGATCATGACAAGATGCTCGTACCTTTACTGGAACCTACTGTACAATAGACAGAGTATCAATTTACAGTTCCTCAGTTCCCTTCAGACAATGTTGAAAAATAGGCAATTGATGGCAATTTAAAACAAAACCTTTAGTTCTGTGTTTTCAACTGTTTATAATTATGCTTACACTAAAAAATTATACTATTCTTTGTTTTTATCTGTCTGTCCTTATTCTCCATTATGCTTGTGGTTAATTGCTTATTGTATAATTTTGTTTTTTGATAAAATAAATTTTTTTAAAGTAGACGTGTGAGCTCGGGGTGTGGACGTGGGTCTAGCCGCATAATGAGATTTACTCTCGATCTATTTTATTATTTATGGGGCGGGGCCAACATAATTATTATATGCGCGCGCTTTGTGACGGTTTGTCCGAAAAGGTTGAAGAACGCTGTTCTAGTCGATCGAGGCTTGCGACTTCTGGAAGTACAAGATAAAAGTGGTATTGTGAAATACAGTTGTTGTTTACTGGTTTGATTTTACACTGCAAGGCCATTCACACCCCAATAAAGTATTTTTCGCCTATTGTTTTTGTAAAATATTTCATGTGCCCATTGATTGTACTGCTCAATGTGATATACCACGAATAGGGGGTGTTATAAGTATTTTGTCATGTCATGTCTCTGTGTATATCACCCTGAAACCCTGCGTCGTTTGTGACAGACATGGTATAAATATAATAATTATATAATTATATATTTGTGTCGAATAGAACCTGGTGAAGAGATTGAACCTCCCACTCGATCAGTACACTTGAGCACAAGCGATACCAGTACTCATGTGACATTGGAGGAGACAGGAGGTAATGCAGTTACATTTATAGCATTATAGAGTTGTATCGTTACATTTAAACCTTAATAACGAAAATGTACTGTAGTACATGAAAAACTTTATTTCTAATTAAAATAACAATGTGAAGCCACCTAAATTATACTGGTATATTCCTATAGTATGTCTTCCCTTCATTAAATTTGCACAAGTATTGCCTATAATTATGTACATGTATGTGAATATTTCTGCTTTACTGTAGTAAATGCAGGTAATGCTATAGGGATAGTAATTTTAGCCTATGGGGTATAAATTGTGCGTGTACATGTGTACGTAAGAGGGTCGCGCAGCCTAAAGTTGTTTGGTGTAATCGATTATGAATTGTTGTGTATCATCTGGTTGCTTTATTTCGTCCAATCTGTGATAAAAGATTGATTTTCATTGTGTCGAATAGAACCTGGTGAAGAGATTGAACCTCCCACTCGATCAGTACACTCTGAGATGAGCACAAGCGATACCGGTACTCATGGGACATTAAAGGAGACAGGAGGTAATGCAGTTACATTTATAGCATTATAGAGTTGTATCGTTACATTTAAACCTTAATAACGAAAATGTACTGTAGTACATGAAAAACTTTATTTTTAATTAAATGACAAACCACAAAAATGTGAAGCCACCTAAATTACGCAACGTATACTGGTATATTCCTATAGTATGTCTTCCCTTCATTAAATTTGCATAAGTATTGCCTATAATTATGTTGTGAATATTTCTGCTTTACTGTAGTGAATGCAGGTAATGCTATAGGGATAGTAATTTTAGTCAATGGGGTATAAATTGTCTGTGTACATGTACGTAAGAGGGTCGCGCAGCCTAAAGTTGTTTGGTGTAATCGATTATGAATTGTTGTGTATCATCTGGTTGCTTTATTTCATCCAATCTGTGATAAAATATTGATTTTCTTTGCTTGAAATAGAACCTGGTGAAGAGATTGGACCTACTGAGAGTAACCAACATGTACGTCTAGGTACTCTTAGTGTCAGAGGTACCTCAAGTAATAGGACAGTGGAAGAAGCAGAAGGTACATGTAATTATTAACATTTATAGCTTAAAATTAATGCAATTTAACTTGTACCACAATTTCTTTCAGTCATTGAGATGGATCCGGGAATTGTGATTCAGTACGAATCAGACCAGAATATCGACAATCTGATAAGGCATGCGAATTTTAATGCGCCTGCTATAACTCCTGGTAAGTATGAACATTATTGCACAGTATGTGCATATCCACATACATGCATGTACATACTGTACTGTACATGTATGTATATGTTAACATGCACTTTTGAGACTTGTTGCCTTTCATTTACCTTTAATTATACATTATATTTTCTATACCTGGACTACTGTATTTCTTTCAAAAGGTTTCGGATACCATAAGTACTGTATAATACATTCTATGGTATTAAAAGATATTTTATACATGTATCTATCAAGTGGAGCTCGTTTAAAGTGACGAATAAAAACATGCGTGTAGCTCAAACAGAGAAACCAACTTTTAAAATTCAGTGTTATCAAGTCAGAGATACACTAAAGTTTTATTGCAAAATATTTGTTTTTTTGTTCGTCATAGCACGAATATACATGTACCATACAAACCAGGGCTGGAACGAAGCCTACACTAAGGCATTCAAACCGTTTTTGCCGAAAGCTTTGCGAATATCGAATAATTCGTTTGTGTGAATATATACAGTAATAATTACGTTTACAAGAACTTAGCTAAAAAAATAATTTTTAAGCATTACCTCGATGTCTGTCTACAAGAGATACTGCTTTGCTGCTGCTGTGTACTCCGCTAAATAGCAAAATCACCAAGAATTAGCCTCTCCACGAGCGAACAGAACTTTAAATGGGCCATTTTTTTGTGACAACGCGCACACATGCACTCAAAAGTGGGCATAACCAAATCAATACTAGCATTCGATTTTTACAACGAATATTCGTTAATAGAATGTTCGTTCCAGCCCTAATACAACCGAGTATAAAACATAGCCATTTCCACTTACATGTACAGTATATTGCAAAAAAACTTAATGTTTTGTTTTTGCTTTCATACTAAGTCAAGGTTTATCACTATTGTATATCCAGCTGTCTAACTTTTTTGCTATAGCTATAGTACATAGATAGATAAGTCTTACAACAAAGAATTATGACAGCTGAATGTACTAACACTGGTATAAATGGCACTATAAACAACTATCGTTTTACCTACTGTTGGTACAAAACGAAATGTTAACTTTTTTTTTTGCAATGTACTGTACATGTACTTGAACTACTGTCACATACATGTATATGGTACAGTGAAATGCCAGAAAATGTTTCGTTTTATTTGGCAGTTATAGATATACAAAGTTTTGTCATTTTAGTTGTAAGGTACATGTAGGTTGTACATTGTTCACCATATTGGAGTAATACTTGCTGGAACAAAACGAAATTTTGCACAGCAGCGAAGTCCATAGACGTAGCTTTAGTTTGAATACATTAATTAATGTATACAGCCTTGTATAGATATCCAGAAAGCCTTTTTCTTGCAGCTTCATCAGAAAATCTGGGAAAAGCTGTTTCAGATAGTATCTGCAGACAGATCAGCCAAAATATAGGAGTTACCAGTCCCGTTGACATAGTCTATTATAGTATTTATGATTATGTTCTTTGTATTGTGGGTTATTGATTTTCATGGGTCATTTTCATGTCTCAACCACCTCTCAAACTTGAAAATCCCAAAAGTGATAAGTGGCTATGCTCCTTCAAACCCTGCCTAAGGGGGGACCAGCCCCCTCGTTAGAAACCCTACTCTGTATGCACGGTTGTGTAGCAGCGAAAAGTGGTCTTTTTTTTTCAACTTCAATTTTTGCGAATGCAAAAAGGTTACATGCTTTTAGTTATGGACTAAAATGTTGTGGGTGGAGTTTATGGTTAAATTTAAGTAGTTACGTGTAGCTACTTACTGTAATGCATGAGTGTAAAGTATGCTTAAAAACATGGTGGCCTAAGGGAACGAAGTGTGCTTTTTGTGTGAATTATGAACTACGTGTGTAAGTACAAGGCAAACATCAAGTATGGTTTAAGTGGTCAGCTGTTTCACGTGATCTGCCACTCAGAACAAACAACATTCAGTCAGTTGTCCAGACCTTCTACCACACTCAGCAAGTGGGAGGGTCTGGCTACGCGAGACTACCAGGAGTTGTTCTAATGTCTTTTGTACATGTACATGTATTCATTGTTTGTCAGTGTATTATTAGGTTGCTCAAAGAAAATTTGGTACAAGTGCTTGGCCAGAAAAGTCTTGCTTAGTTATGTACATGTACAAATGCAAAAAAAATATTGGGGGGTAAAAGGGTTTCCAATCCCCTTCATTATACCCTGTATTTATGGTACTCTACATGTACTACAGCAGTGCAAAATGTACTTTCACTTATATACATGTACATGCATGTACATGTACTGCATGTATCTTATTCCAAAATTTAAGTTTAGTTCACAACTGCGTGTTTCTTAGATGTACGTTGTACATGCATGGCTGGCATAACGCCCTTGCATTTTAGCCATTTGGGCAGTAACATGCAGGTATTATATGTACATTACATTGTAAGTTACTTAATTACATTGTAGATGCAAAATACTTTATCTTCATAATTTATATGTTAGGAACTCCTGCTGTTTCGGCAGCAAATTTTAGAGCATATCTGGATGCTATCATAACAGGTTTATCAACAGACCGAAATGTATTAATACGATGACCAAATGGAACTCCAGTTCATGGAACTTATCAAAGACTTTCGTCTCAAGAGTTTGCGACTGCTCAACAACAAATACTAGCAACCTTTAATCACATCAGTGGCGATGTACAAGGAAATAGAGCCACATTAAGTGCTGGGACTTTCCTACAAGTGTTGGGTGTATCAAGGGGAACATGTGAGATGTATCCCCTTGAGATACCCCCCTTCCCCACAGACCAGTAACCAGAATGTTGTTTTTGTGTTGTTTATTATTATTTTGTTTATCTCAACTTTCAAGTTTTGCAAATGCAAAAAGGTTATATGCTTTTTGCACTTAGTTAATGTTGTGGGTGGAGTTTATGATGTTAACGGTTGTCAAGTGGTGATGGGCATGGGTAAATTTAAGTACTTCGCTACTTGCTGTGATGCATGAGTGTAAAGTACATGTATGCTTAAAAACACGGCAGCCAAAGGGAAAAAAGTGTTTCAATTATTATTATACATTGTACATGATGTAGCTACCCCCGTCTACACAGACCAGTAAGTAATTCATTATGAAATTTTGTTTCTTTTGTTGTTATGTTGGTTATTATAATACATACAACACAAAAAATAATTCAAGTCATTAATTTAAAGTTCCATATTATACACCTTTACTATAGACTAATAACTGATATGAATTGTAATGTTTCAATTATTATTGTACATGTATTACTATCATTTTTGTTTAACGTACATGTTACATACAACATCAGGATTTTTATTGTCATAAAGTACACGTAGGCCTGAGCCTATCATGCCAGCATCATTTTTGTAATAATAGGTAGAGCAAAACATCAAGATTGTTCCAGGAACATTAGGAATAAACAGGAGAAACGTGTAGTTCATTACAAAACTTAAGGCTGGTTCACACTATAAACGTAACGAAATGTAACATTAACCGTAACGAAAGCCAATACATGGGAAGAGTACTAACGTTAACATGACGTAATCAATTCATACGTTACGTCAACGATTCATACTATATCCCGTGTATTTGCTTTCGTTACGGTTAACGTTATGTTTCGTTGCGTGAATCAGCCTTTAAACTCATTGGTCTAATATGAGAATCCTCACATAAATTGTATATGACCTTCACCATATACATGATAGTTATATATAATGGGTATGGTATGTACATATATAGTGATTTCTGTGAATGTATGGGACAGTGTTACATAGTAAATTAGAGATGGGCCCGGGTGATATAATCATGTATTCAGGAATGGGATTCCATAATGTTAAAATAATGAGCCAATGAAAAAAATACACAATAGTATTCAGGAATGGGATTCCATAATGTTAAAATAATGAGCCAATGAAAAAAATACACAAGAGTAGGAGCATTAAACTCCCACATACTTGACTCAAGTCAAGTTTTAGAAAAAAAATCACCACACCGATCAAGGATTAAAGGGAATAATTAAAACACTTGGTTGTGCTACACAAACTACAATGTGTGCAGTTGCATTATTACCACACTTCTGGTGTTTCAAAAGTGAATTAAAAGCATACTATACTGGATAAAATCAATGATTTAATTCTGAAGGATTGATAATGGAAATATGTATCAAATGTAGAGTTTGAGTGTATTTGCTCATGTTTGATGCATACCCTAAACATACATTTACTACAGGTGATAACCTTATGAAACGTGATAAAGTGCAGTTTTGATTTTCCTTTGTTTACTAACTCAAAGTTAATTGCCATTTAATGCAACAGTTTTATCACACATAAACTAAATTTGAAACACATCTGATTATGAGAAAAGGAAACAAGTGGGGTTCCCGTTATGCAATGGCTCTCAAATTTGCTATTCTACGTTTCAACTCAAGTTCTAAATGCTATCAAAACCTCCAAACAATTTACAGTAAGGTTTTGGAGAAACCGACAATTCACAGGCTTTTTTGGCCGGTGTTACTGTACAAGCAGGCCAAATACTCAGAGAACATAAGCAGTTTCTTAATGAGGTTTTGATAGAAGTTAGATTATGCCTTAAGACACTTTTCTAACCTGATTTCGTCTCCTGTATCATAGCGGAACCCCACCGGACTTTTGCTCGAAGAAGCACTCGCCGCCATACTGCTTACAAATAAGCAATCACGAATGATGATGTAAATCATTTGAAAAAGCTTACGTGAGTGTATAAATTGTATTGTAATAATACATGCATCAATAAACGTCACAGCGGCTTGAAAACAATTTAGCTTGTATTTAGCTGCACAGTTGAATGAACATCATTGTTAACAACTGATAACATGTTGTAGCAGCTGTCTCAGCTTGACCCAGGACTTAAGTTACCTGTGTTGGGGCATACTTAGTACAGTTAGTAAACTACTTTGCATATGTACATGTACAGGCATGTTAAGTCCAGTTAACAGTTTCACGCTCAGTTGCACACAAGATCTACTGATAAGATAAGAACTTACAAGCTGTGTCAACATGACACAGTAAGCTTAAAAATTGCGAGAGTACAATTTAGATTACATAATCGTACCGGTGCGTACGTAAACGTCATTAATTACAAGCTATAAACATGGACGAGTAGTTTGAGCAAAAACACGGAGGTCCAGGCATGTGGGTTTTCGCAGGCTCCTAAGGTAACAAACTAAAAACTATCAAAGGTGGCTTACAATATCTAGTAT
>JAYJLX010054233.1:0-10815 GCA_036873525.1 Chalinula nematifera | reverse complement strand
TAATTTTACGACCACGCCTCACGTTTTTAATTATAACTAGAATTCAATTTTTGCGACAGAGATCAGGTTTTCTCAGAACAGGTCACAATTTTAGTTCAAAACACATTATTAACCAAACTATTTAATATTTATTAATGAAATTAACATTAATAAATGGGCGTGGTTATTGTATCAATACGTCTTTAGTCAATTTTTTCGATACGATACCGTACCGATACCTGGAATATCGTTCGATCAATAAAAGTATCGAAATATCGCCCATCACTAATATTTGGGAAAATTCAATTCAAAACATTGAGCCAGGTGCTCACCTAAACTGTCAATCCACAACAACACACAGCCAATGCCCTTGATTTGAACTGACTATATATAGTTGCAGAGTATAACCATAAACAGTCCAAATTCTAATATGCAGGGACACCTAACAAAAAAAAAAAAAAAAAAAAAAAAAAATACTGCCTTTCAAAGCGTACTGACACAGCTAAGAGAACACTAGAGTCTACCATGAGCGATCGACCATGAGATATCAGTCTCGATATGAGTCTACCTATTCTTTGCTTACAGTTTGATAATAATAATTGACACCACTTTTCCATGGCATCCTAGTACACACACGAGTAATGAGCCCTCTATATGCCTGGCCAGCTCGATCAGCATTGATCTGATCTGTATTCTGCTCCATATTCAGATCTGAGTTCTGACTATTCTCCTATTGCCTGCTTGTCCCGAACCACTCACCTAAGGTGTAGTAGTACACAGTCGGCAAGGCCAGTAGGCGCGGCGTGTTTAGCTAGTTATTAGTTAGCAAATTTATAAATTATTAATGTTAACATTCTAGTCATGGGGTACCTGGTTCGAGACCCCCCCTTGGTCCTTTTTTTTTTTTTTTTCTGAATCAGTTCGACTCTCCTATACGTAATACTCTTTTTTTTCAGTCTTCTTTTTCTTTTCTGATTTATAACTGCATGGTACGGCGAGGGATCTGCACCTAAAGTGCATTTATTTGCATTTGATTCAATACATGGAAGTCGTACTTGCATTTAGGAAGGCTGTGAGGAGTTCTTTGTGAAAATAGCTAATGTTAAAATTTTGTTTGCAACCATAAGTATCCTAGAATTTTTTGTACAGGTGTCTGAAGTTGGGCCTTCATCAAAATGGCTGCCATGTTTTCACATGTCTATATCTTGCTTCCAGATGAGAGCTTACACCTGAAACTTTCACTGTGTGCTTAGGCATGGCCAACAAATACCGCTTTTCGTCACATTATTGTAAGCAAATTTGAGGTTGTTGGTTGACAACACATTTCTTCTTCAATGTTTGAAATTTTAACCCTTTGTTTGCTAAGTTTCTTAAATTAACCAGCCACTCCTTTGTAAAATGTTTCTGCTTGAATGCTTCTTGCTCTTGCTAATGCTTCTTTTTAGCAGTAATGTGGGCAAAAGTAGGCAGCTTTGGTATGCAGCTCGCGAGGGATATTGAAGCTTTACTTCTTGATTAAACGTGCATATTAATTGTATACAGTCTAATCAACAGTATCAGGTATACAGTGCCTTTGATGTTGCCCACACCAGAGATAATATATACTTGCTACGCAACCGGGATAGGAAATTCTAATAATGCGAATGAAACAGTGCGCGTTATTTCTAAAACGTCACAATTGTGTTATTTTATGAATAACTATATAATCATCAATACCCATGAATAACCGGCAGCGTGATCATGATGATCTATCACAGCTAGCTACTATATGGATCTTTCCATGCGACTAGAGCCTTTGCTAGAGTTGGATGAACTTAAGAGTGACACTACCACCACGAGAATAATGGAAAAAATTAGATTGCTCTTGAGTCTAGAAGGTCAGAAAAAGAAGGAATTGGAAGCTTTATTTAAGGAACTGTTACGATGTTTTTTTGGAGAAAGTGAAGAAAAGACGTTCAGTGACATCGAAACTGGACAAATTGTATTGTCTTTTTCATGAATTTACTATTACTGAAGGTTATGAACTGTGCAAATCATGTGAATTAACCCTGGAGCTTGATATTCCAGAGATATTGTGGCAACTAATTATAGAAAAAGAATTCATGCGATGTTTGGAGACTTACTTTCATAGAAACAAGGAGAGCAGCAGTCATGAATCTACTCAGGCTCCACTGTCATTATCTGATGTTGAAAGCAATGCTCTTCGATATACAGCTGGATTTGTCATTAGAAAATTGGAAGAAGCATACATGAAAAAGAGGAAAACAAAAGAGAGTACTGAGTGTGTTTTAGCCCTACAAGAAATGGGGCATAAACTGAAGACGGTGGACGAGTTACAGCAGCAGCAGCAGCCAGCAAGTTCCAGTAGATGGACTAATCTGATCAATCGTGGTGGTGTTTATTTTGTTGAAAATGAAGTGTATGACCTGTTTGTAGCTGTGGAATTGATTGTGAATACCAAGCTAACAACAATCATGAATAAAAGTGGTAAAGGTATTGAAATGGTTAAAAAAGAAAATCTCACCTGGGTTTGTGATAATGAAAATGTCCGATGTGTCTGGGATTCAGTTAGTCCAAATTCAATAGAAGAAGAAATGATTCGACAAGATTTGCTACGAGAGATAGTGTATCTATATATCACAACAAGAGGGCATAGTAAAGCTCATCAGATAAAAGAGCAATTAAAACTACGTCAAAAAAAAATTGTGAAAGGAACAAGATCACTGAGAAAGGAATTAGACTCACAGTAATAACTGGACTGATTTTTTTTTTTCAGCCGGTGTATACCGTCGATAATGTATCATTCAATGTAATAAGTAAAACTTGTGTTTTTAATCTTTTGATGATTAATACTAATTTATTAATATCATACAATGACAGTTAGGTAACCATAATAGTATATTACTTAAACTGGAGAGTGCATTGTCGCTTTTTAAGAGGACGGCTTAGATCATCAGTGTCCATAACCCATTGTTTCTTTCTTTTCCTAACATTGCCCCCATGTCCTATTGCCATTGACCTTTGCACCCTTATTGCTTGAGTGTTGTATAGAAAAGTACGGATATCAGGATTGTCACTCCGCCCTGCTCTTCCTCTCTGCAAAAGACTCCAGTGGGTCCTGGTTAAATCGTTCTGACAGTAAAAAAACTCCTTTGTGCTGAGACAAAAGGAACTTTGCCATTTCAACAAACGAATACACTACAAAATGTATGAACATATAATTTTAACACTTGAAGCATGCATGTTTTACAATTCATATACCTGTCATGCGTAACCCCTCTAGTGTCTCTTGGCTAAGTATCATCCTTTTTCTCTCATCAGCAGAAAATCCTTCTCTCTCATTCACAACCGCTTCCCAAGAGTCTAAATAACCCAAAAACTTCTCCTCTAACCACTGCAGAAAGAAACATTATTTTCAATCTCTTATTATAATCCATTCATGCTAAATAACAATTATACATGATATATTGAACCAGAGATAGTATATACTTGCTATACTCTGCATGATTGAACTAACATTAAACCGTTTGTCTTCACAACTTCTGTATGGTTCCAAGTCAGGCTTTCTTTTTTGTTTACCTTCAAGTGAATTACGAGTATTTAAGCAGTCAAAAAAACGATCAAATATTTGGCAAAAGTTTGCAGTTTCATCATAATCACTGTTGTTTAGAAATTTAAATGCAGAGCTAACAGATGCACTCAAAACCTAACAAAAAAAAAATAAAAAAAAAGGAATTGCATACATGAATCAGTATGACATGAATAGATTAATATATACATACCTGTACAGCAAGGTTTACTTTCATTTTGGAAAAGGATGTTAAACATAAATGCTCGTACGTCAATCGACGACCAATGTACAGGCCACTTTCAGTTTGGGTTTCTTTGTACAGTGTTTTCAGATGATCCCATATGATGTATTTGTTATCCTTCTATATAGTTAGATAAAGTGCCGGTACTTGTATTACTATTAGCTATATAAATTATTCGCATGCAGGTTTGCTTACCCACATACATCTTGTGCCACCATCAATATTGGAGGAATACCAACAATTCCTCGTGGTCTTCATTAAATGTGGAACGTCTGACATGAAATAGATATATCTATCATGACAGTAGCGATTTCTTGTTTTATATACAATTCATTTTTCTCAACAGTCCCACAGGATTTAAAAAATTTTCGGTTCGGCTTAGCGCCATCGCAAACAAAAACAATGACCTATATATATGAAATATTAATCAGTTGTAAATGTATCAATTTTAATGCTGTCATGCATGCAAAATAGAAACAAACCTTCAGGTTGATTTCTTCCAACCTTCTTACTGCTTCCCACATAATCCAGAACAGGGAGTTAGCACTGGCACCTGTATAAACATTGTAAATCATTAGTGTGTGTGTGTATACATGGATGCTATGAATGTGCATGTTTATGTTCGTATATATCATGTTGTGGTAATTGTACCTTGTGTAGGAAAATTTGCGTAAGGGAACTCTAACTTGAAAAAGATCCCTCTGATCATCAAAGTGAAAACGTGGGTAGCAATACTGTCACTAGGAGTTTTATCATTGGAAACTGCACTCTCTAATGCCAACAATTCAGTGTTCACATCACCCAAGTCGACAAATCCATGGAGTCTTTGTCCAGTTTTGTCATATACCAAATTTTCCTTTATTTTCATCTCATCCATTATTAATACAACAAATCTGTTATAAAAGAAAAGCACATGCATATACGATAAACAAAAGCATAAAAATAAAAAAACACAAAAACTAAACAACTTGTAAAGTAAAAAAAAATTGAAAACAAAAAGGAAAAAAAAATCATACCTCTTCCAGTCTTCTAGTTCATCAACACATGCTTCTGTTCTCAAGAATGTATCCACTTCGATTGAATCCTGATTTTGCTGCTACCCAGTGTGTGTAATCATTCAAGGTACGCCTTGTTGGTAGCTCGATTCCAGATTCTTTCATCACCTCGTATGCCTTGGGTGAAATACGTGAGAGGTTCAAGCACCACCGGATGAACAATGGATGCCATCGCATTCCTTGCCTGCCTTTTAACTTCATAGCATTCACCTATTAACCATGCAAACAATATAATGCCAACTCATGATTTGAACAGAAAAAAACTCTATGCATGCATGTACATTTGTACCTGCTGATCCCAAAAGACCCTCCTAAAATCAGAGTTCGGTAATTCTTCCATTTCTTTGGATCTCTCTTTGATTACTTCATGAATCTCCTCACTTGCATCTGCATCAATTTCAACTCCTTTTGAAGCTGTAATTGCCTCGAGTCCCTTTCTCATTTTTGCAATCTTTTGGTCTCTTAAACGAATTGTTTGCCTGGCCGCACGCAACGAAGATAATCTTTCAGGTGTTTTCATATATCTGTTAAAAAAAGTATCATTTACCACATTACTGGACAGATAGATAGGATAGCATGTCTGCATATACCTGTAATTAGTCTTCAGTTTGTTTTTACTAGTACTACTACTACTACTACATTCACGTTTTTCATTGCGGTGGCACATTGAAATCAGAGTCTTTCGATAGGTTTTACACTCTGGGCATCTTGTGAGCTTAGTCAGCAAATGGCAATTGGAGCAGCGGACAGTGCTAGGATAGTCTTGCTCATCAATAGACACAATAAACCCCTGGTCATGGTAGGCAACTACCTCTTTCGAGCTGGATACGAATTGGCTGTTCTTACTTTTAGAAAGGTCTATAAACTTTTCCTCAGGGTTCCCGACGCAAGTATTTAAATGACAAACAGCTTGAATGAGACTTGATGTTGAATCAGTATTAAGGATTTCTGGAACCTCAACAAGTAACGGAATATTCTGCTGGTGCACAAGATGACCATTGATATGCAACATCCACCTTCTATCAGCTGTGACAATAACTGAGCGATCCACTACCAACGGCGCAACTCCTTGTGCATTTAGAAACCCGGAACAGTCTTAACTCGGATTCGTGTGGTAGTGAACACCAGCCTTCAGGGACAACAAGGTTGTCGATCCATTTAGATGGATACGCTGATGTTGAAGGCTCCAGATTACTTGCTTTGACATGTGTCTTCTTTCTTTTACCAATCAATGATTTGCTCCTTTTGCCATGACCCTTTCTCCAGCTTTGACCACGCCTATAAAATGGAGGAAAAGTATGAAAATATGGCTTTTAAATACATTAATTTTACAGACAATGCCAAAAGATTTACATCCAACTACAATTTATTATTTTCTTTAAACACCTTAAATTATAGCATTATAATACTCAAAGCCATATACTCACGAGTCAGAACGGAGTGTACTAAGATCATATGTTACACGATGAATACCCACAAAAAACTTCACGACTACACTTTAAATCATGCCTAGTCGACACAGCAAGTACTGCACTTCTCATACATTTAACAGTGATACAGATTATAACGATAGCGTAAAAGAAAAGGTGTAAAAACAGGTTGATAATGGCAGAAAGTACGAATATTTTTCATCTTACTTCGATTTGGGAACTTCTTCCTCCATAAATCTTGGTTCTAGACTTCACTATCTACCCAAGAGACGTCCCTATCTAGCCAAAATTGATATAAAACAATTCGGCACCAATAAATAACTGGCAGCTAGACTATATTTCTTCAAGAAAAAATGGTCAACAATTATAACACGCACGGTTTCAGAACGATGACGTCACGTCAAGCCTGCATGTACAGTACCGTAAATAATGTTTCCTATCCCGGTTGCGTAGCAAGTATATATTATCTTTGCCCACACATAGTGACATATACTTTGTTTATGTAGTATGTATACATGTTTACTGTATGTACGAGACCCTGTGCATCAAAAAGCTTCATATTTTATAGCACCAAACCGAGTCGTTAAATTACATTATAATTATAGTTTTATTTATTTAGGATTACAATGCTATACTATTTGTTTTTGAGACCAAAAATCCCTGCCGAATATGTCTTCGAGTGCGGCCAAAGAATCGGCTATTGGGTAGTGAAGTAGTCTACAGATGAGCCAGGCGAAATCAAATATCTAACGACTAGAAGCGACGGTGTAATTATATTTGTTTAGCAATAAAACTGCATGTTCGGACTCCAGTCATAGTAGGTAAACGTATGTACGCATGCAATAAAGAGGCGTGGCGTAATTTTGCCCGCTAAATTTTTTTCGGGTAAGCAAATTTTAATTTTCGTCGTACTGGTTGCCGTCGAAAATTAATCATGCAGAAAATTTAATCCATGTCCAGAAATTACTGTATAATACATGGTCATCATACTAAAGTATTGTAGTCATGGTTACAATAAATTTCACGCCCATGCACACATCGAACGCAAATTAATTTTTACATGGCGGAGAATAGGAGACTCGACTTTATCTTGTTGTAACTCGAAGGAATAATTTTGAATCTTGTTTGCCGTCTCGAATTATGAAACTTCAACCCTTCCTTGAACCGACAAACATCGATCGAAGGTACTTTCTCGATGAACAATTTACAATCGAAAATTTCGAGTGCTGTTTTTGCAATTCGTACTCTTTACCATTGGAAAAATGGAGTACGAACTCAAAATTTTCGAGCGCAAATTGTTCTTCGAGAAAGTACCTTCGATCGACGTTTGTCAGTCCCAGGAAGGGTTGAAATTTCATAATTTCATAGTTCATAGTTCAAGGAAGGGTTGAAGTTTCATAATTCGAGACGGCAAACAAGATTCAAAATTATTCCTTCGAGTTACAACAAGATAAAGCCGAGTCTCCTACTCTCCGCCATGTAAAAATTAATTTGCGTTCGATGTGTGCGTGGGCGTGAAATTTATTGTAACCATGACTACAATACTTTAGTATGATGACCATGTATTATACAGTGGACATGGATTAAATTTTCCGCATGATTAATTTTCGACGGCAACCAGTACGACGAAAATTTATTAAAAGTGAAAAATTTGTTTACCTGAAAAAAATTTAGCGGGCAAAATTACGCCACGCCTCTTTATTACATGCATACGTATGTTTACCTATAGAAAAGATGGAGACATTCGAGAAAGAGTCTTGTGTACGACATTTATAAAGTTGAGTCTCCTACTCAAAAATTTTTGCCCGTTGGCGTTATTGATTTTATCAGATGTCCACCCATTTCTGGACATGCGACAAATTATGTTAGAACGAAAATTTCCCAAACTACAGTATACCAAAATTTCTACATATATGGGGAAGATAAGGCATACATGTATGAGGAAATAAGGGGCATACCTAACAGAAGTTATACAAGCATGGGGAAGATAAGGCACACTGAACAAAAGTTTTACATGGGGAAGATAAGGATACCACCACATGCAAATATTATTATGATGGTGTCTGCAATATACTACAGGCGACTTCTTGCCTTCTTTGTTTCTCTTGCATTTTTACACAATCTACGTTTTAGTTCATTATGTAATTATAGAGTGATTATAGCTTTGCAAGCAAACTACACAAGCATCTTGCTAACTGTAAGCTAGAAGAGACAACCGAAAGCCGAGGCATGCAGGTGCTCCTTTCAGCACTCTACTTTTCCTCAAATGCAATAACTGAGAGCGCTTCAATTACTTGAAAAAAGTCTTGGACGTTGATTGTCAGCTAGGCCACTGACAATGCTGAGCCTGTTTTTAGACTCCGGCCAAGTACAGGTTCACTAATGGAAAAAATGCTTGCTGTATTTCAAGGCCTCTTTGTCACTTAAACAGTCACCTAACACTACCAACAATAATTAAATCGATAAAATTTATAGAAGAAAAGATGTCAATTTTTCCTTTTTTTTCATTTAACAAAACGACCAATCCTGTTGAAGAACCCTGCTGGACATACATATACTTAAATGAAAGCACTAAAGCCTCTGGTCATGCATGTATATACATTTGATCGGATATACAAATGTAATTTGACAATACAGTTTATATAGACTAAAGCAATAGGCTACACACACAGTTCAGCATACACACACCACACAGTGTACACTACAGATTCTCAGTACTGAAGTAAAGATTCTTCATCCAACTGAACCAAGTAGAAACTTGCAAGCATGCGTGTAGTGAACTTGTAGAGCAGACCATCAGGTTGGACTCCAGCATTTTTACGTTAATAAAACTTAGTCAAGCCATGCCTGACTAAACAAAACTCTCGATTAGTAAACATAGTCCAGCAGAAGATGTACAAGAAGCTAGCTAGGAAGTTTAGAGCCATGCCATGGACAATCTTTGAAAAAAGTAGATGCCATTAGTACATGCCATCCAAGCAGCCATAATCAAAATTGCAAGTAGGCGTGATTGACAAATTTTTACATTTGCTCAAGGAGTGCGATCTGATAAAATAAAACTATCGATCAAAATACTCAACGATCTTCCTCTTAATCATGCTTTAATCGTGGAATTATGGACACCTTCAATGGAATGTACACAGTCAAGTATCCACATGGTAACACAAAAACTGACCCTCTACTCACGTTCAAGTTAACAACTAAAGTCCGTTCACTTTGAGTTGAGGATTTGCTCATTAGATATTCATCTAAAATTCATTAATTACAGGTATTCACCGCCCACGCACTTCCGTACTTAATACATTATGAATGGTAAATTATTGTGCAATAATTGCCTATGAATACTAATGAGCAAATCCTCAACTCACCGTGAACAAACACAACTAATGATCTAATTTTTCTAACATTTTGCCTTAATTTACATGATATTAATTACATTAGTCGCCTTCAATGCAATGACACTTTCAGTAAAATCATCATATATGGCAATACACATGACTGACTATAATCCTTTGTACGATCAGGTTAACAATATTACTATAAAACACATATTTACATGTAGGACGGGGATCAATCCATTAATTAGATGCTTTATGCTTTGTTGAGCTATCAAAAAACCCTCTTGCAATGCAACCATGCACGCACATGTTTTTTTGGACATGCACAAATTACCATGTATTGAGATAGGGAAGATGACCATTTGTGTTCTCTTATGTTGGTAAAAACAAGATTAATGGACATCATTATTATACGAATGTTTCTAACATCTACAGTATGATCAGTTGGCTAAGGTGACATTATACAGGAAAGTTATAATGTTTGCAATTTTGCCAATTTTGAAGTGCTTTGAGGTAAAAATTATTGTATATCTCCATAACTACATGTATAAATCCGAAGCTTTGACACAACTGATAGGTTATAGATTTTAGCTTCATAACAAATTTGCCTAGTCTATTTTAAATGTAAATTGCTTTAAGTGTTTATTTCCTTAAAAGCATTTGACAGAAGTTTACAGTTTCTAAAATCAGGTTTCATCTTAATTGGCCTTCAATGAGGTATTGTTAAGTTGCCTTTTGAAGTTTCGTATGAAAAAAATTTTTGAAGTATTCAATCTTGGAAATATTTGTTAATCCATTAGAAATTTGAGAATAAAACACTGTGCATGGCCTAATCACACACCTACCTACTATTTAGCAGGTGACTTAATACCTGGGACCACCCCAAAATGGTAAAAATTTGGGTCAACTCCCAGCTGTCAGTATACCTTAGTCTACTCAGGAAATTGATATTTATTTAGAAGAATTGACCTTACTTGTTCCAGTTATATGTCAAAATCAGCAAACTGAAGTAATTTTTTCAAATGACGACTATCACAGATAAATGGATTTTCCAACTTTATTCCGGTACTGTAATGAAGTGAAATTGCATATGCAGGGTATAATACAACCTATCACTGTAGGCAAAAAATTTATAAGCACTGCTACGGAGATATGTAAAAACAGTCGCCAATTAGGCTTTTCATTAGCCACTACTCTTTAT
>JAYJLX010054222.1:0-10815 GCA_036873525.1 Chalinula nematifera | reverse complement strand
GGTTGACTCTAGACTATTGCTTGAAGAATTAGTGGCAGTTTAGTGTTGTTTTCTCTCTCGAAAGTGCTGTCCAGACTTGTCTTTCATGCAAAAATGGCGTTAATTAATTGACCACACCCACTATGAATATTTAATTAGTACGAAAAATTTTCGCGGCGTGCCTCGCGCGCCTCAGGGTCCAGGCATCATTTTGGGTCTAGCTACGCCACTGCAACACCAACAATAGTAATTCAGTGTATATGCATGCAATTACATGTATGTGCAAGCCTGCAAACTCTTATTTATACACTGCATAGAGTAACAAGGCAAGATTTGAAATTCCATTCACTGGCTCCAAAACACGCAATACTCCAGCCAGTTCAGAAATCATGGTAAGTCACTGTGATTTTTTGCATTGAGACTATACATTTAACTTTTTGGGATCAATTGGAATAAACGGTACCTCGTTAAATATTAATTAAATGGACGTGGAATAAAAATGGGCGTAACCTTACGCCTACACGAAACATATTCACGTGATAGTATTTTTTACTGAGTAAGATGGTATGGTGGCGATCCAGGAAGGTTCGATTTTTTAAGTCATGTTTGAAATGACTTGCTGAAATAATTATAAAGTGATAAACGATTGGAATAAGGATTATTGGTGATAACTGATAAATGATGGGTTATTGGTAATAAATGATAGAAATAATGCTGAAATAGTTACATTGGTTGTTATTTGTTTATTACACAGGGTATTGTGTGGCTATATCACGACAAATATTGTCAAAGCATTGTTGTCTTGTGGTTCCATGGCACTCTTATGGCACGCCGTTTGTAACAAAAATCTATGTCACGTCCTAAACTGATGATATCACATCCTAAATTTACGATGTCACATCCAAAGATTACGATGTCACATCCAAAGATTACGATGTCACATCCTAACCTCTGATTGTAATAATTATTGTTGTTAAAGGCGGACTTTTCGTTGTTTATTATATTAGATCTCTATAATTCACGCAGTACATGTGATACCTTTCATTTAACTTAGAATCTCGACAGAAATTTAATCTTATTTATTGTAAACTTGGACAATTGTACTATTAAAACTATATACTAGTCTAGTTTCTTAACGGCTCATTATTAGTCAATTATTAACATTGATAGCTTTTTCTAAGCGCTCGATATTTTCTTCAAGGATGCATGGTTCATCTTGTCTCTAGAGGGTGAAACAACCACTGGTTGCTCCAGCAACCATAGCCTTAGCCTGGAGCTGAGGGTTGCACCTTCTTTGAAACAGAAACAAAACAACTGGAGAAAGCTATCAAATACCACTTCAAAATCAATTCAAAAAAGTATATACCGAAACTACGTCTGACCATTTCTGATGATTCTTTCAAGCCTATGAACAGATAAGATCAAACACTCGAAGTAAAAACAGCCCTCATGGAGCATCTTATTGAATCTGTAGAAATGGAAATAGCTTCATCAACCACACTAGAAAATACCGTTGATGCATACCAACCAGGCCTGGGGTCGATTACACAGTTGTGATTATGATTACGATTATGATTACGGCATGATTATGTGCTGTGATTATAATTATGATTACAGAAATTTTGGCGATTATGATTACAATCATGATTACTATTCAATTACAATCGTGATTTTTATAATTGGGCTAAAACTCACTATTTATGGTATATGTATCATGAAAAACTTGCGCCTGAATTAGTTGAATCTTGTCTATATTGTTTTAACTAAGACGTACACGTACATGTTTATACATACAATATATGTGATGCCTCAATAGATTACAGAGTGTGATTATGATTACGATTATGATTACACTAAATTATTTTGTTTGATTACGATTATGACTATGATTACAGCAAAAAGTGTAATTGATGTAATCGATTACGATTGTAATCGTAATTGACCCCAGGCCTGATACCAACGTTTCACAGCCTCACTCAACGTGGACGGTCGTGACCCAATCCCTGTTTTGAAATCGAAACTCATCTCCGAAAACAGGTATTAAGAGGACACAGACTAAGCCAACCGAAGCTGATGGCATCAACTGCTACAAGGAACGAAAGAGAATTAATGAAATAAAAGAGACCATCCTCCAGCCAACCAAAGAACAATAAAACGAACAAAATACACTGTCAAATCTCACACAAGCAACCCAAGAGTCACAGAAAGCCAAACGCTACCGCAAATCACTAAATCATTTTTTATGGGAAGGTACCCACTGCCCTCAGAAGCCGTACATAACCTCAGCTCTGTTCCCTTAAACCAAACAGAACTAGGTATTTTAAGCAAAGGTTTTTCGTTTATTCCTACTTCCAAATATACATCAAATAGCCACTCTAAACTACTTAAAGATTTTGACTCGTATAGTCATTCTGGCAGACACCAATTTACTTCCAATCAACCAAAATGCGAACAGCAATTTGTCAACAATGAGCTTCCTTCACTAATCGGCAAATGAAATTTCTGAACAATACCGATAGTCGTTACTCATATACAACACCACTTCTAGAATCTTATATATACAACACTAAAGAAGTATTAGCATCAGAATTACCACGCCTTTTCGAAACCACTCATTCTAATATGACTTATAAAGAGAAGGAAGCGCTAAAAAAGTTGAGCAAAAATCCAAAAAAACCAGCAGATAAAAACTTGCGCCTGGTCTTGCTCAATACCTCAGACTACTTAGAACAGTGTCTTGTACATCTAGCCTCCTCCACGTACGACCCGATCGAAGAAGCCTCAATATCGAAACACCTCTTCAATACGGTTGCAAACTTCAAACCTCGCAAACTATTATATAACTTCCTGACACCAACCAAAGATCACCGCATACCCAGATTTTACGGCCTGCACAAACTAGTGTCACCGAAAGGAATTCCCCCATTGAGACCTATTGTATCACACACCAACTCGTTATTGTACCACAGCGTAGACCATGTCCTTCAACTCATCGCAAGGTCGTTTACAGATTATATCAAAAACTCAACCAACCTGACTATCTACCCTCTATGTTATGAAGACATCACTCTAGTCACTATGGACAGTGTATGAACAAATGTTTAGACATACTCCTGGTGTGTGACCCCAACCTTATCATCCGACATTAATATGCACAGTAACTTGTTTCAATTTGCAGACTTCAACTTTCAGCAATGGGAGCCCCCACTGTCGCTATGTCCGTACTCCTGAACTCGTTTCTCAATGGTCTCACCGTAAAACCACAGCTGCTAGCCAGGTATATCAATGATATCCTAATTATTTGGCCAACAAGATACAACCTAGACAGCTTCATTACATCCATCCACCCTAACATCAAATTCTCATCTAACAAGAGTGTGGATTTTCTAGACCATACCATCCATAAAGGCCATCTTTTAGATGTAAAAACATTCACTAAATCTATGCCAGTACCTCCACTATTCGTCCGATCACCCACGGTCAATCTTATCGTTGGCGAATGTACTAGGTACGTTAGGACAAACACAAGCAAAGATAGCTACGAAACGCTAGTAGCAT
Source organism: Chalinula nematifera (assembly GCA_036873525.1). NCBI lineage: Eukaryota > Metazoa > Porifera > Demospongiae > Haplosclerida > Chalinidae > Chalinula > Chalinula nematifera. The sequence continues at coordinate 7,278 of JAYJLX010054222.1, read as the reverse complement.
TCCCGCTAAAAAGCAGAGGTTACCCGATGAAGTTTGTTGCATACACTAGATCTGTTAACTATGAGGAAAGGCATCCGACAACAAATCATACAAACAGCCCCTGCAAACTGATCTATAAAACCCTGCCACCACCAAGATTACAGAACCTGAAAAGGATAATCCTTCACCAATTTGATTCTGTCGAGCACCTCATCCCAACTTAGCCCTAGGTGATAAATAAAGTATGCTCTAATTCCTTCCCAATATCATGGATATTCTAGACATACAGTTTACATACCAAGATAGTGCAGACAATGGCCCAACATCCCGTCTGACACCACCGAGGAGATATCCCCCCCAAGCATACGAACATGTAATAAATGCTACACGCCAGCACTATAACACTAGTGCTTACTTCACAAGTCGAAGTACCAGGAAAAGCTATAAAATTCAACATTCCTCCTGCGATTTTAGAGAGATAATTTCATGCGCCAAATTTATGTAGGCAAATCTAAGAACAGCCTCTGCGAGAGGATTAACCACCACCGTTCAAGTATTATCTATAAACAAACCAGATACATCAATGTTCATTTTAATCTCTCCCTTAAAGTTCAGATAATCGACACCACTACTGAAGATAAGCTAAGCCATCTTGAAACCTTCTGGATCGACATTCTCCAAACTTTAAAACCAAAGGGACTTGACTTTGTACTATACCTCTCAATTTCCTGCTGTTGTATTATTATTGTTATTATACAATGGAACCTCCGAATACTGAAACTTTTGGGACCACTAAATTACTCAACTGTTTTCTTTAAAGAGAGGTTGCTTAAGCATTGTTTGACGACCTCAAAATTTCATTATACAAAGGTTTTCATTTTCATTATCTGGAGGTTACTTTTTTTTTGATATGTTTAAACGCATTACCTGTACAGTAATAGACACTCAATGTCTTCCATGGCTGTGTCCAGTTTCAGATAACAGTTTACTATTCATGTCCGTAGATATATAGTTGGATTTGTGTATTGTGGTGTGTTTAATTTAGTGATACCTTTACGTGTAAAAATTGTCATTACACGGGTTGACGCCGGGTCCCCACGAGGGTGGGGGACCCGGTGTCTCCCACCCTAGTGTACTGCACACACGCACGTGCGCACGCACGCACATGCTTAAATATAAAACAGTACTTATGCATAAGTAGGTGTACATGAGATAGTGTTAATATCATGAGAATTAATAACACAGCCCCCATGTATCACCGAGTTAAGGTTTACACTGAATTTTGTTTGAGGGAATGAGCGTTTGGAACACCAGTACACTGTTTCTGTTCAAGCAACTAACACGTACTGTGCCGTCATTGATCATCACAAAACTTTCTAGTAGTACTCATAAGTAGCATCACCAATCAGATCCAGATCGTAGACAAATTAGCCTCCCTACGCCAGCTAGAACTAGTGCTACTTTCAGGTTCAGTTTCTAGGGCACTGGACTTGGCAGCCAACAAATGCTAATTCAATTTGCAATTTTTCAATTTAAAAGTATGATCACGCCCACTCGTGCACGTGAGATTATTGGATACGTTTCGTGACCGGGAGAAGGATATGCGAGTTTGATTGATTTTTTTTTAAATTAGTATAATCACAGTTCAGTTAGTAATCTGTGTTGTCTTCCATCGTTTTGTGCATACAATAGCGCAGAAGAAATACTACCGCCGGTCACCTGTACGTTAAAAAAAAATGAAACAAAGCATGAATATAATTAACTTAAATATGTTTGATGACTTAGCGTGTTAACTAGATAGTCTCGTGCACCAGCCTCTCTTGAGAGTCTGGCCAACAGCAATAGAAATAGCTGCGACGGAAGTCAATTATGACGTATTGGTTTAATGACGCAATGAATTAATTTAACGTTTGCGTCATGTGAGCAAGCAATGACGTTTTGTTCTTTGTGAAAAGAAGGCGGACTTATGAGCAACTTTCCAGCCATCCAGCAGATTTCAAAGTTTTTCGAAAGACCTTAAATAAATGCAAGGTCAGTGATAACTTTGTCGATCAGTGCCTTCCATTTTTGTCCGGACAATGTTATTTTACCGCAATCGAATCTGATTGGGACCCTTGGCCTGTCGCAGCTACTTCTACTGCACTTGGCCAGACTCTTTCTGCCCCACATAATTAAAGAGAGGCTGCTTCACGAGACCATTAACTAGATGTGTATATATATAAACAGGTGTCTGTACTTTAAAGTTCTATATAACATTTGTCTTGTTGATTAATTTTATTAGCTTCACCTTGCTTGTTGTGTCAACCGGTATAACTAAATAATTTTGCAAGTTATGTATTACCTGTGCTTTTTATTTTTATTACTATCCCCACCCCCACATGTGTGGACGTGTGCAGTTATTTTTATAATCTTGTATTGGGGCAACATGAATTTCTAATCGTTAATGCTAATTGGTATTGTGTGATAAGCCTTAAATGTACTGTATTCCATGTATATAATTTTTGTGACTATACAAGTAGTACATTACATACATATACGGATTGTCTATAAATGTGAAGGTGCTGGGGATATATATGTGGGAAGCCTTGCAAGTGTACCAAAAGTGTGTATATAGTAGGCTGGAAAGCAACCCCCATGCTGTGATGCCAGTGATTGCTGCATGGGACCCCAGAGGTACATTGTACTGCCCTAACAAAACCTTTTTTTTCTCACCTCCTTTTTTCCCCCCTTTGTTTTAATGTTTTATACTTGCACCGAGGGACTGACAACTCAGTGGATTACCGTATAGAAGAGATGGAATCTCAAAAAGGATCTCTGGCAATACTGGAATTCAGTATCTGAAAGGCTTACCAAGGTTTACGAATTCCTTATGGTTTACAAGTGGATTACAGGAATTCTCTGGGAATCCATGCAGAATTTTAGGAATTCTATGAATAATAATGATTCAATTGAAATTATTAATGATAACTATTGTTGTGTAAAACCTTATTAAAAATAAAAATTATTAATAATTAATTGTATAGTTATAAATAATTATTATTATTGCAATAGAATCTGATTTCGCAGCTTGGTATTCAAGTGCATTTCTACCTTGGTGGAGAAGCCTATATGGGTAATCCTTTAGTGTAACTTAAAATGAGCATGCAGTGCATGTATACTAGATGCATACTATAGCTCCGTATTACAGTATATACCTGACACCTAGTACAATATGCTACACGTTGCAGCTCAAGTTGTGTTGGAACTTAGTCGTTTGGACAATTCAAGGGATCATTCAAACATTTTGCTTGCGTGTCAGTGGGCAGCTCACAACCTAACCTTAAATCTCAGTGGATTGGATACTCGATTGGATATCCTAAAAGCTAAACCATACAATTATAGCGAACGTGAATATTTAATCTGCATGTAATGTTATAGTACTACTAAATATGGTTAATATTGCTTGTCAGTATTGATCACATACACAGGTGACTTAAGTCATGGGTCCGGCTTTTACAGCCGCAAACATGGCTACACTTTACTTGATCATAACTCCAGTTTAAAACAACATTTCAAGCCTAAATAACTTGCATTAAGTAGAACTATCCATTGCTAAAGATGCTAAACCCTGCAACGCCGCAAAACGATAAAGACGGGCGAGATCAGTACCGTTTTGCAGCGATACTTTCCATACCTTTGACAAAAAATCCGGTGATGTTCCCGTTATGCAAAAGCTCTCAAATCTGCATTACCTACGTCTAAACTCAAGGTATCCATGCTATAAAACCCCCGTAACGATTCGCTGTAAGGTTTTGGAGAGATCAGCAATTTGTGGGTTTTCCACTGCCATTTTGGGGTACAAAGAAGCCCAGTATTCGGCGAACAGGCACAGTTTCTTTACAGGGGATTAATAGAAGTTAGATTACACCTTTAGACACTTTTCTAACCTGGTGGCGTCTCCAGTATCATAGTGAAACATCACCGGACTTTAGCTTGAAGAAGAAGCACTCTCCGCCATTACTGCTTACAAATAAACAACAACGAATGATGACGTTTATCAATTAAAAAGCTCACGTGACTGTATAAATTGAATTGCAATAATACGTGCGTCAATGAACGTCGCAGCAGCTTGTAAACAATTTAGCTTGTATTTACCATTGTCTACTACTGATAACATGTTTTAGCAGCTGTCTCAGCCTGACCCAGGACTTAAGCTACGTAAGTGTACTATGCAATATTGAGGGAAGGCATATTCTGACATGTTCATATGTTTAGTACAATAGAATCATACCAATATATTGACAGTAATCCAGATAAACCTTACATTACAAAATTAATAGAATTTTATATGCCAGCAGCAGTATAGTCGTCATTGTTGGTAGTATAGGAGGAATGAGTTAGGATAGCTGATGGATAAGAAATACAAGTGTACATACTAAATTACACACATACATGAAATATGAATGTTAAAAAGGGCTATAATGAAAGATAATGGCTACACTAAAGTGTACATAATGTATATTACATACTAATTATATTATGTCAAGTGTGTAACTGTTAATTAGGGACAAGAATGGAAGGTCAAGAAACCACAATTCCAGATGTGGAATCCAATACAAGGTATACTGTCATTACTGTGTGAATCACTTCAAATTTTTGTTCACTTAACTGATTTAACAGATGTCAAAATGAAATGAAACGATTACCCAAATACAATGTTGACTATTTCATGGTATGTGGCTTTGACAATATTGATTGCATAACGAAAATGAACTTAAGCGAGGGGGGAAGAAATTCCATTACAACAACTGAAAAATATATAGACAAGCGAAGACGACTTACCTAATTGTTTGGGCCCCAATTGCACTCCAAATAATCCATTCGAATTCCATCGACTTCGAATTCATTTCTGATATGAAAGTAGGTTATGGAAAAAGTAATCCAGTTGACCAAACAAAATCCCACCAAAAGAGGAGAATAGGTGATGACAACACACACAATGCTACAATTCCCACTATTACAAAGGAAATCTGACTAAAAGTGGAAGGGTAACAACTTGTAAAATGATGAGCTAATTGAAACACCATTTCACAATTAATTCCAGGAATGTGTTGGATGATTTCAAATGGTGTGTTTCAGTAAGGTAGAACAGCTGTAGCCCTACAGCAAAAAACAACTGGTAACAACCCATGGCAAATCGGTAATTGGATTAAGCATTACTAACTGTGCTTAAAGAAGCACAAAAAGTAATACAAAGCTTTTTCACACCATCTGCTAGGCCAAGTGCTAGGTCGAGTGCACAGTCAAGTGCTATGCCTTTTAAAGGTATGTCCGAACCATCAAACCCATGTTTATTCATCCACCCATGCTAGTAGGTTTTTTAAACAACTTACATTATATTATAATCCCGGATCATATAGTGGAGGCACAATACCTTTTGTGGATCTTGAAGTGACATCATCTCGGCAGTTATCTTCATCTAAGCTGTCAACATCATTTCTTAATCCTGATGCTGAGCAAGGTATGTCACTAAAACCATTTGAGTTAGGTACTCGGTTAGGCGATGGTGATGAATCACCTCCACTGCAGGATCATTCTTCAACACCCCTGCATGAAAGTGACACAAACCTGTGACTCAACTCAGGTACAATGAAAGTGGAAAAAAGGGCCTGCCTCTTGGAGCTGTAACAAACACCGAGGTGACAAACACTGAGACACATGAGCAGGTTTTTCAGAAAGCCCCTTCTTCATAAAAGAGGGAGGGGCCACTATTACAAAATGGACTAGACAACAAAGAATAGCAGCACAACTAGCTAAAGCTGATGCTGATTCTGAGCAGTCCAAAATAACATCCTACTTGATGTTGTGGACAAAGCGTCCATGCTAATAGAAAGAAAAAAAACTTTTGCATGAGCTCTTAACACAATCCCAGTGTACAGATACAGCCTCAGAAGCAAACACAATGTTAAAGTAAATATTTTAAAGCCAATAGCATGAAAAAGCTCGTTCATGGTCATCGTACAGCATAACGCAATTTGCCACCCTTTTGTATATCTACAGTGGTTCAATGGCATGAATTTTTACAGAAACACTTACCTCAGGCTCTGCCCTCAATTAGTCCGTGCGAACACTTCTACAAAAAGAATACACTCACATTTAAGAGGGGAAATTTCGATTTGATGAGATTGCTGAGCACTTGACTAAACATAATGCACCTAAAGCTAGTGGCTGTGGCGGAGGATGCCAGTCGCATAACAGGGAGTACAATCCATCTACAGATCAATGTGTAGGGTTTGTTTTACCTAATGATGATAAAGGGATTCCAATGCAAAATTCATTCCTTGCTGTGCCTTTTGAGGTAATTTCTAAGTATTTTGAAACTGCACCAATTTTTGTTCAGCCGTTAAAAATGAATGTTCCTTCATTTTGCCTAGCTTGTATAGGTACAGATCACGATGTACTTCATACACAGGTGCATTAAGACCTGGGTCCACCTTTTTTTATCAATTAAGACAAAAAAGTTTAAACTATTGTAACTAAAAAACTATAAATGTTATTTCATTGCAGTCAACTGGAAACTGTTCATTGATAGGTACTCTTCAATGCTAAGCTACCACTGGGCAGTTGATCGGAAAGTGCTACACCATCAAAATACGAATATTTTTAACAGAGGCGAGAGCGGACTCCTCTGTCATGGCTCAAAGTTGTATTATAGTATCATTATAGTATTATCTTGTTTTCTACCGATTCGATTTTGCATTGTGTGTTTACTTTTTGAAATATAATCGTTTTAGTTAAAAAAGCGCTTAAATTAACCCACAAATACTACATATAACAAAGTGTAATTCGCCTAAAATACACAGAATGGCTTATCGAATGGGCTAAAATTTAGATAAATGTCTACTGAGTATGCTTATACCTTTGGCGAGTTCTGCAACTAGCTCCGCTCTCTTCGTTTTTTAAGATCGCCTCAGGCTGTTATTGCTGCAGACATCTAAACAATTGCGTCACAAATGACGTTTCTCACTCTCTGACCACGCCTACCTAACTTGATTAACGTGTGAATCTCATCATCGATCGAAACTTGCTCGACTCTGGGTCTAATTGCATGCCATGCATACCGGATGCCAATTACTGCATGGGCGTGGTTATTAAACTCGTATAGCGTGATGATAATTATAATTTTAAGCCTATATATGTGAAAGCAAGCTTTATCGTTAACGCGTTTCTGTGTGGAATTTCGGAAGTTCTTTATAAACGTCTTTCGGTTTCTAACTTTAGTCACCAGCAGGAAACTCTGCTTTGTTGCAGGATAATGAC
>JAYJLX010054211.1:0-10819 GCA_036873525.1 Chalinula nematifera | reverse complement strand
GTTAGTTCTACTTCATGCAACTTATTTAGGCTTGAAATGTTGTTTTAAACTGGAGTTATGATCAACTAAAGTGTAGCAATGTTTGCGGCTGTAAAAGCCTGACCCATGACTTAAGTCACCTGTGTAGTTGTACAAGTGATGTTGTCCAGACGTTTCAATGTTGAAACAGATAAGTCCATTATCCGTGGCAATTTTTTATGTGTCAAGTGTTTCACAGCTTATAAAACTTACTGCAAGGAGCTCTTTGAAAAGACAGCTAGTGTTAGTTACGAATCAGTAAGTCAGTCTGGGACATTATCTGAAATTCCACCTGCTAAGAGGCGATGTTTGGATCCACCATCAAGTACTAGTGCTAGTAGTTCACCGCCAGTCCCTGTTAGTAGTTCACCGTCTGATGGCATCAGTTTACCAAATTTTCCCTATTTTTTTTCATATGTGCATATACATCTCAGGTCAACATTTGGAATCCTAGTGGAGTGAAGACCTTTTTGATGAGCACACCCACCAGTAAAAAATGTGTGAAGACTGTTTCCCGTTCGAAGAATTTTTCGAAGTCTATGGCTATTCGAGTATTGAATGATCAATCGTCTCTGCAGTGGGTTTTGAAGGGAATAGGAAAGGTGCTGGAGGAAGAATTGATGTTCAATGAAGCATAATTCGATTTTGAGGTCAGCTAGCAGTGATGATTTGCAGTCCTTTCCTTGGATGAAATTGTCTAAGGAAATTCATAAAGTCTGTCCCACACTATACAGCATTTTAGAGATGGCAATGAAGACTCGCACCCGTACCTGTTACACCCGCAACAAGGATAAAATAATAGCATTAATCGTGCGTATTTTGGCTAAGTTTCGTTGTTCGAAGATGTCCCTCCTCCAGAAGCTTATAACTGTACTCCTTTTCTCATGTCATGCTGGCTCATCTGTAAGTATACCATCACTATATTATGTACATGCACTAATGCTATGTAAAAAAAGTGGTAACAATTGCAGAGCTGCTTCTGAGTAACTCATGCTGTGATCCGGCTATCATCTTGCCTGCCTGCCGGCCTCTTCACTCGTCATGCGTAAATTCACTGCCACCTTTATATGACCCACAGCATTGTCACCACTTTTTCAACAGTGATATGAATCTAGTTTAAAAATGTAATAATTTTCTTTTAATAGATTTATGATTGTCTTCAAAAGTTAATGCTATCTTTGAGTCGTTCTCAAGTGGTAATTTTAATTGATTCATTAGGAAATAACTATGACAGTGTTGTTCGTGATTGGAGGGACAATTTAAGAAAGAAGATTCCTGATAGTTTAAGCCAGCAAGTACAGGTAAATTATGCATTTGACAATTTAAGTTAATGTTTTCTTGAGTATAGCTAAGCTTAAAACAAATTAACATTCATGCTTTTTAATGTAGATGATCATGTGGTTGAAGATGTTGAAGACATGGATGGTGCGGATTGTAGCCTTGAAGATGATTTAGCTTGGAACGGTTTCCAGGTTATTGGTGATAACCTAGATAAAAACGTTCGTCCTAGATTTAGACGCATAGACCACGGTACACACTTTTTTCATGTATATGCTGCTGTTAACTTAAGTGGTATACCTGACTGTCCCAGTACCTTTCTCGATATGTTTGTGGCTGACTTGCCAATAAACACCCTTCTTCCGACAACAACAGATCATCAAAATCTACTTTCAGATTTTTCGATTTTGGTCAGTCGTGTCAGAATGAAAATGATCTTGATGAGATGATCAGCATTATTGATGAGGGTCATAAGTTTGTTCCAGCTGAAAGAGGAGAAATGACTGATCCAGTAATAGGGAAAAAGGCTGGTATAGACCATTTACATTGCCTCCTTTTTGGGGGAGACCAGCTCAAACGAAAGAGGATTGAAACAAGAATAGAACTGAGGCATAATAGCAAGTAAAAGCTTCAAAGGAGTACAACCTGTTTGTGAGGATTGGCATGCCAAAAAGTGCTTGATGGAGGTAAAGAATTCAAACAATGTACATTAGTCCTGGCATATAGTGTATAATTATACAGGCTCAGTGAATTGTTTGTATGTTTATCACAAAACCACATCATGTTATTTATCATTGTTAATTTGCTTTACTTGGTACATGCAGGTGATATGGAACAGATTTTATAACACTAAAAGCTTTATGGACAAGGGAAGTATGTGCCAGCTTAGAAATTTAATTGACAGGCGAAATGTTTCTGCAAATTCCGTTGTAATGCGTGTGATGATTTTCTTGTTCAAGTAGTTGAGTGCGACATCATTGCTGCTGCCATGGAGTTGCTGAAAATGGAGCGTACAACAAGTCAACCCACCCACCATATGCTTACTGAAGACCTGTGGCTGAAAGATGCAGATCATAGAAGAGATGTCCTAGTAACAGTAGTAAATGACATAATTAAGAAATTTGTTGATTTGTCCACAGAGAAGCCTGCCAATACTCCGCTAACGCAATTTGATGATAAAGTACATACATATGCATGTGAATTCTTGTCGTATGGTCTTTTTTACATGGAGTTCTCTGATTGTATTCGAGAAGGTGATGGTCTTAGGATTCTTCGGTGTTGGAGGTACCTCATGCTCATATTTAAAACAGCTCAACATAGAAACTACTCCATTGAAGGACTAAACCTACTAAGCCAGTTTCATTTCTTTGTTACTGAGAGCGACAGAAGCAGCAGCTTATATGGAGCAGATGTGTAAATGTCCATGGAATACCCGGGAGGAACGTTCCTGCTGATCTACACATGGAACATTTAAACAAGATGTGTAAAATGGTTGTCACTGACTTGGGAGCAAACAAAACACCAGCTGCATTGAAACGAGCCTCATAATGCTTAGGAGTTTTGGTAAACTTAATGAATACTTTTGACAAGGATTTTGAAGTGTCCTCTATATCTGGATCCCACTCATGCCCAAGAACACAAAAAGACATGGATGTTATGATCCAGGAGCGGGTGAATAGCAATGTTTTTAGTACAGTACCAAACAGGTCATACACTTGCACGTCACTTTACAAGAAGTTAAAAAGAAATCCTCTATCAACAATAGATACAAGGGAATTGCAAAACTGGATGTTGAAACATTTCACTTCTTTGAGAAACATTTTGTATTAATAATATAACTATGTATAACTAATTAACAGTACATCATTGATGACTGAGATAAAAAAAATTGCCCATTAAAAAAAAAAACTGAACGCAACAGAAATGTATGTAAGCCTAAGATTAAAGTCCAAATAGAGAAGGTAGAAATCTGTAGTCTTTCGTTAAAGTTCTGTTACAGTTATGACATTCGCATGCTTTTAGGCATATATCACAGCATTTACATCCTGTATTTATTGCTGATCTTTGAAACATATCAAACTGCGTAAACAATAATTCCCTTCTGCATTGCATTTCAACATTAATTCAGAACAGCAGTTTTTTGGTGCTCAAAAGAACTGCATATGCTGGTAAACCATACCTACCTCCACGGCCAATTTCCTGAACATACATCTCTGGGGTGGCCCCAAGTGAACAATTAACTCTTTAACCGCCGTTGTATCAAATTTGATACAAAAATGGCGGACAGTGACTGTGACTAAACAATGGTTCATAACTCGCCGAATTTACAAGTAATCACTACAAAACTTGTTCTGAAGCTGGACAGATGTTCCATCACCATGATAACTGCTTCAACTAAGTTCGAAATAGCATAGTAGCGAAGAAATCGTAAAATCTCGTACAACACTAAAAGTTCTTAATGGCGGCTGATAACACGGCCGCAAGTTTCTCCTCCAAATTGCAAAAAAATTTTACAAAGCTTACTACTGAGGTGCAATGGTTCATTTTTGAGTTGCAGAAGAAGCTTCAACACAGTTGCGTATTGATGGAATATGCAAATGTCGAGTGCTACTCCAGTTTCAAGATGGCGGCAAAGAGAACGTCAAAAAGCGGTCGCGATTTTCGTCACGAATTTTCACGTGCCGTTTCTGAAACAATAGTAGTGGTGCAGAAGAAGTCAGGAAATGACTTTTGAAGGTTATCCTACCTCTATGCCTGTAAACGAGGCAAATCTGGAGTGACAGTCACTGACCTGTCAAAATGGCGTCCTCGACCTGTCAAGTGGAAACTTCTTGTTTTCTTTTTAAAATCTTCCTTTTTTACATTAGTAATGTATATAATTAACTTCATAAGTGCAACAGTAGTTTATATGAGTAATTTTGTTCACATTTATCAATAAGGAAAGAAATGAAGACTCCATTTGTCATTGATACCCAGCATGTGATTGCCTCAATAGTGTCTACCTGCATGTATGAAAGAGTAAAACTGTTGAAACAGTTTTGTATCGTTCATTGCTGCAAATTAGTTGTGCTGAATGATATCAACTTGTTTTCATGTATGAAAACGTTTTATAAGAATCATAATGGCATGAAGAAACAATTGTAAGTTAGACGCCATCTTTAAATATTAAAATTAAATTAATTGCAAATTAATTTGGCTGTTAAAGAGTTAAACGAACATCCGATTCCCATTCCGAAAGCCACAGTGCATATAACAATTCGTAAAGATAAGATCTAGTGAAGTGGTGTATAACTGCTTCTTTAATTGACTCTTCAGTACCTTGAAAAAACATTTCAACTAGTCTGTGCTCTGGAAACAGGAACGACGCTCCATAAGGCTCTGTAAAGGCATCACCCATGTTAACCCTAAAATACGTATATAGCCTACCACAATCTGCTTTGTGCTTACAAAAACTTATGACTCGTGGCAATGTTGTCCTCTTGGCCTTAACTCACTAACCAGATTCTTAGTTCCCAATTTTTTGTACAGCTATGATTATATTCTTCTTATCTGGTGATTCTACGATTACATGAGGTGCAACCATTCCCAATAAACTTGACATTTCTTCTCTAAGCTTGACTGATGCGGTAGCAGTTAAGGCTAGTACAGAAACCTTTTCACTCATTACACTTCGGACTTCACTAATCCTTGCAAAGCAGTGTCGGAAACTCAGACCCCTCAGGAAATTAACCATAAACTACATATGAAACTTAATTACTGACTGTTATATGGCCTATATGGCATACACTCACCATTTCACAACACAATGGGCTTCATCAATAACAAGGCCCACCAGTCTTTCTCCATATACTTTACTTGTTAATAGGCTTCTCCACTTTCCAACCAACAATTCAGGACTCATGAACACTATACTATACTTGCCCATAGCCACATCGCTCTTGTTTTTTTCATTGCTGTCAGCATCTATATACCCAACTGATCTGTTAGTGTTCTCACATGATCCTTAATAAGTGTAGTAAGTGGATTAACGACTATTATAATCGATTTTCGATGCAGTCATCAGATCTTTAGCATTTGGAATACAAGCAAAACACACGGTTTTGCGAAAACCAGTGGGCAAAACACACAAGACATCATTCCCTTCTAGAAACTTAGCTAGACATTCTTCCTGTCTTGCCTTTAAAGGCGCGTATCCCAATTTCTTGGCAGCTTGTGATATAGCTTCTGCTACATCCATCTTGTTATACCCGCTACATGTGTGCCAGCGTGATGCATGTGGGTGTGTATATCACGTGACAATGCGACATTAACGCCAATGTGGAACAACAAGGTATAAGCCAAAGGACCAGACCCTTCCCGTCCGTCAAGATCAGCAATAGCGGAGGGGCTGGGAACGAGACTACATGCCCATTGGATCATTGCCAAGGCTTGATTGGAAGTAGAGGTACAGATCGCTGCAATCTTGGTAAGTTCGACGAAACGCAATCGTTTTTTCCATCAAACCCCATGTGGAACGTACTTCTTCCTCTAGTGATGTGAACGAGGTCGTCCTCCTTTGGCGAAACCTGATAGACTATGTTGGGTTTATTGGGTGACCTCACAATTACAACTTTCCATTCCCAGTATTGGAATCACTGCTTTCCTGGTTGACTTGGAAGCAGTTGCTGTAAGTGCCATAAACCTCAAATGTGATGGGGAAAATGAACGAAGCTCTCTCAGTTTGCTAAACTGTTTACGGAACTCTTTCCCTTAAAAAAGTGTTATAATGATAGCACAGATAAAATAATGCCGGTGGCTGCATGGGCCGGAAATTGACTCACCATTTCTTAACACAGTGAGCCTCGTCCACAACAAACGCTACTGTCCATTCAGTTACTGATGAACTACGCCAAACGTCCAGCCAGCCAATCCTTGTCAATTAGTGTTTCTCGATTACTAAACATGATATCTTGCTTTCCATCAAGCAATGTTTTCCTGGCATATTCTTTATTGCAGCTTTCACTCCTTTGCTCGCCAGTGTCTCCACTTGATCCGACATTAAAGGCCTTTTCACACTACAGCACTTTCTGAAGCGCTTGAAGGCGCGCTTTGATTACACAAGCGTGATGATGCGCATTGATTGTGTTCACACTAATGAAATTTATTAAAAATAATTAAACATTGGAAGGGTGGGGCCAAGAAAATGGCTTCGAATACCATACCGTTTTTGTGCGCCTCTAAAAGCATTTACTACTAAGAACTGCGACCTGAAACTTTCAGAATATGTTCTCAGAGGGTTGCTACAGCTATTCCGTAAGTTTTTGATAAAATGTGGTGGGTCAAATGGAACAGCATATGTGCTTGAGGTCGAAGAAAATGGCTTACCTTGTTCGAGCGTGTGCTTCTTAACGGTCAAAAGGCATTCCAAACGGTAAATACGGTGCTTTTAGACATTTATAGGTCCTTCTCCCATCGTAATAGCAGCAAAAACGAAGCATTTTGGCTTGCATGACACTTTGTTGCGCATCAATCCACCTCCTGAGGTGGATCAGTTTCAATGCGCATCAAAGCGCTTCGTGTCGCATGTGGTCTTGTGTGAACGCGATCAATGCGCGCTTTACAAGTGATAGTGTGAAAAAGGCCTTAAGGCTACAAGTGGACTCACTACTATGGCCATCTTCGAGTTACTGCGTTGGAGATCGTTAAAAAGTCAAGGAAGAAGTAACATAATGACTTCCAGTAGGGAGAAAAACAAAGACCTTCAGGAAATGCGACAATAGCCTCCTTCTGAAGGGCAGCGTACCCGAAGCTGGTTAAAATCCAATGTAAACTCGACTTTATCTGGCCTTCTTTCATATCGTAGTCTCTCTTTTGTTTCAGTCCTTTTGCGATAGCCATTTCTTTTGCCGACACGTGATCAAAGTCATCAAACCCTACCCTACCATGGAAGTGTTAAAAGAATTGAAACTGGAAACTCAATCAGACAGACTGGAAACTCAATGCGTCAGACTGGAATCTCAATTTAGCATTCTGACGCTATACAAACAAGAAAAGTGCCAATTCAACACTGGCAAATTCAGTCAAGGAGGTTAATGAAACGAATTATAAAAACTTCCAAATTGCCAACCCTGACTTACCATAAATCTCCTGAATCCCCCGACTGATCGTGCGGAATCCCATGGCTCGAACCACTAGCTAGCTGGCAGCAGCGATTATTCAATTTTGACTGATCAGTTTTTGAGTTGTTTATGAAATAGATTTATTAACCCGAGCGTGGGTGGAGGGTTATAGTAGTTGGGATGTGTGTGTATGTGTGACCATGCACGTAATCTCTGTGGATAGGACTTCGTGGTAGAAGTTCACTGAATTTAGCAAATAGTTATCAGTGATAATGTTCTGAAATCTATAGGACATTTACAGAGCCATGTCCTTCTGAAAGAGTGGTGCTCGATGCCGTCAGCTGCCTAACTTTAGCTATTCGTCGGAGTTTTGAGTGTTGGTGTTCGTTGTAATTGTTTCTTTTGCCGACATGTGATCAAAGTCATCAAACCCTACCCTACCATGGAAGTGTTAAAAGAATTGAAACTGGAAACTCGATTCGGAAACTCAATGCGTCAGACTGGAATCTCAAGTTAGTTGTTCCTTTTCGTCGTGATATGTTTCTGTTTAGTAATTGTGGTAGTGACGTGTCTCATAGCCCTGGTAAAATGTGTAATAGGACTGATTTTAATGATTATTTTTGTTTCTCTGATTTTGTGTACTATAATAAACATAATGAAGGAGTGTGTGTTAATTTTCCTGTTTATATGTATAGCTATGTTAAATGTATTAGGCTCAATAGTGTAGTTGATTATCGTGAAGTTGTTTTTGTAAATTTAGTTAAAGAAAGTTGTAATTAATAAGATGATAAAAAATTATTATTTAATAATTGGGGCGAGCCAGAGCGAGCCCCACACTAGTCGAAAACGTACGTAGGTAGGTACGTCCGTGGGTCGACCAAATTACGGAAAAATTCTGTTTGTACTTCGTAAATTCACAAAAACACGTGTTATCAGATTACGCCCACCTAAGCACGTTTTTAATTTTACAATGGCGCCACCTAAAGTCTGCTACGTAAACGACTGTCTGACGGTTAGGCTATTCTCAAGAAATTTGTTAAAACTACACAGCTGTCTTTTGTGATTCTGAAGCAGCTTGTTGCAGATTTTGATCCATCATTTACACAGCTGTGCTCGCTATCACTAGAGAATCTTGATTGTACAAGTTTTCCAACTCCAAGAGCCATAATTATCCATGAAACGGTCAGTCACAAGTACACGATCAGTACTATGATAAGTGTAGCATCAAGAATTGAGCTTCCTCTGTGAAATTTATCTGTGTATGCTACAGTCCTTCATGTAGCTTTCTACTATAAACACATCTGTGCTACTTGGCAGGCTGCTTTTAATTTCTTTGCATGCAATGACTCGAACTATGCATTTTTTTTCAGCTTGAATTGATAAAACAGTACACAGCTTAAACTGTTAGATCTACATATAAGAGCAGAACAAAGTCAACTATGCTTTGCGAAGGCTCGCCCGATCATTGTTTTACAATCGTCTAGTTATAATTATTAAAAATGGATACTCGTCGTTTTCTGACAAAGCTGGTTTGGGGTACTCGATCTTCCAGGCTGAATTCAACGGCGATCATGTAGACCTAGACAAGAGAGAGCTATAAGTGAGTAGCTTACTGGGTATAGAAATACATGATCTGATAGGACTAAGTTGCATGTGATAACTGATCAGTATAATCTAAAATGTGTATGTACGTGGTTCTGAGTAGTTACAGTGGACACTCCGAGAAAGGGACATAGAATAATAAACCTCTCAACAAAGGATACTTGTCCGTGTCCCAAATAGTGTACCAAAGTGTCATCTATTCAAACTGTATATGTATTATTCGTCACCCAAGTATAATGCATGTGGAACCTCTATAGTGTGAACTTCACAGGAACCCACGTGGTTATACACAATATTGGATTGAGCCTTTGATAATTAGGTGGCTTTAAAAAAAAGCTGGTTAAAAAAAAGAAAAAAAACAGTTAAAAAAAGGTGGGGGAGAGCCTTGGGATTGGTTTTAATCCTCAGCATCATCATCACCCTCATCCCCCATATCATCGTCATCATCCTCATCATCGTCAAAGTCTTCATCCTTATCATCTACAAAGTGTTCATCTCTTCATGATAGCGGATTCTGATTTTCTATGGTATTGACGTTTTATTCGTTTGCAGATGTTTAACTTTGCAAGCAATGCGTCTTTCTTCACAGTCACCTCCCCCAATTGCTCTTGTTGGCATGGTTTCGGGCGTCGTCATTGTTTTTCTCAACAGCTATGAAATGGTTGTGATTACAATTATATTATACATGCAACAGAAAAAAAAATACTTACGTTGTCAAGTAAATCTTTTAATCCCTCCATATCTCTCGCTGGTACATGAATAGCCATTAAGTGCATATAGGGTGTGATATTCTTTGCTGCATGACCATCTATGCCCTTTATGGCTAGAAAGCAGCCTATATATGTATGTGTATATATGTATTACATGTAGAATTTATTCAGTTAATACAGCAAATGCTCTTACTTTCATAAACACATTATTAAGACAATCTTCTTCCTCTTCATTTCCATCAAGCATGCATAGAATATAGTATTATATCATCATATATTTATTTAAATGATTATTATGTAAACACTTTAGTATATGTGTAGTGGACTGGGAAAAGGGGTCACTTGGGAAATTAATTATAATGACATTGTAAGTTTATTTATTGTGAGCGTTATTTAGAATAAATAAGCTGGAAAAATGGAGTCTGCAAATGCTTCCACACTTGAAACTGAATTTTCAATGCTAGACAGTGAATTTTTTGGGAACAGATTGCAGGAAAGCGATACTGATATCGATAATTCCGCTAGTGACAGTGAAGATATGGAAGATGGGTGTACAAATTTCGAGGTACAACCTCAGGCTCGTGATGTGGACAAAGAAGAAGTTCAAACTGTGAAAAAGTTTGTTGAAAGTACGTGTGGATGCTCTAAGAAGAATGCAGAACCATGTAGTGGTTATTTTGATCAAGATGAGTATGAAGAAGCAAGAATGTCAATGGCTGAACTGGAAAAGGAGCAGTTAGACTTGCTCATACTAGGCCTAATTAATGCCCATCACTTTTCTGGTCAACTCGCTGGACATAGAACAGAAGTACAGAAACGAGTGAGAGTAAAGGAGTACACTAATTACAGAAGCCATAACATCTGTTTTAAGACATTTATGTATCTACACGGAATTGGTAAGAAGCGTTTTCGTAATTTGTTGAAGCACTATCGAGTAAATGGACTTACGGTTTGAACACATGGCAATACTCGTAAACTTCCTTGGAATACCAAGATAAGGAAAGAGCTATAACTTACATCAAGAATTTTGCCGAGGCTCCCACTTCCAGGTAGAATGCCGAATTTCCATGACTACAATATAATGCTACTTCCAACAAGTGTTTCAAAAGCTTC
>JAYJLX010054201.1:0-10824 GCA_036873525.1 Chalinula nematifera | reverse complement strand
AGAGGTAGAGAGAGAGATAAACACCTCGTTTGATGTCATGATTGAAGCAGTTGAGAACAGGAGGAAAACCCTCCTAACGGAAGCCACTTCGATAGCCAATGGTGAAATACGTGCTGTTAAGGAACAGCTGGATGGCTGCCATAAGATGAGGAAAGATATGGTTCACGTTGAGAAGTTTGCTCAAGATGTATCAGAAAACCACTCACCGACCGAAGTCCTCAGCTCTAAAGAGCTCATCAACACTCGAATACAACAAATGAGTAAACAGTACAGGGAGACGACCTTAGAAATAAAAGAAAATAATGTCATGTATGCTGCGATTGGTAATCATGCATTGATAAAATCTGTAGGTACCTTTGGGTTGGTTTCTGCTGATTTGTCTTGCCTGACTTTTGAAATTGAAAGTGGTTTGACCATTCCAACAGCTATCATTAATGAAGAGAGGAAGGTTTCGATATCACTACATGACACCGAAGGATCTCCAATCCCTTTCCATTCCCTTCATACTCTTCCCATTGTTAGTACCTTGAAGGATCCCAATGGACAGGAATCAAATGTCCCTCATTCCATTGATCAAGAGTCTGGTATTGTTTCGTTCTCGTTCACTCCTAAAGTCATTGGTGAACATTACCTCACCATCAAGATTAATGGGTCACACATCAATAAGAGTCCTTATAGACTGATGGTACGTAATGTGAAGAATTATGGCAGTCTAACCAATGAAAGATCATTTGATAGTGGTCATCGTTTCACTGGAGTTGCTGTTCATACTAATGGTGATGTCTATGCGTCTGATTATAATCATGGTTGTATCAAGGTGTTCTCAAAGGATGGAACACTAAAGCAGACAATAGGGTCACCGGGCGATGGCAATGGACAGTTCAATCAACCATGGGGCATTACTATCCTTGACGATGTCCTGTATGTAGCAGATCGAGTAAATTGTTGCATTCAAAAGTTGTCGTTGGATGGCAAGTACATGTATATTGGTCAGTTTGGTACCTATGGCTCTGGGCAGGGCCAGTTCAAAAGTCTATGGGGAATAACCCACGACTGTAAGGGTCGAATACTGGTCGCTGATAGTGACAATAAACATGTTCAAGTATTTGATGGTAGCAGTTGTTCATTCCTCAAATCCATTGATTGTCAAGGCAATACTCCATCAGATGTAGCAGTTGATAATGATGGTAATATACACATAGCATACAACGATGCTCATTGTGTAGCAATATTCTCTCCTGATGGTCAGCAACACATCACTAATTATTCCAACCCCAGTGGATACTTCCAGTACCCATGTGGCATTGCTATAGATGAGAGAGGATATCGTATCGTTACTTGTTATAATAGTGGGTATGGTTACCTTCATATTATGGACACTAAAGGACAGCAGGTCAACCGATTGGATGGATTCAACTCTCCTTATGGTGTCGCTATAGATCAATATGGGGCCATATATGTTGCTGATTGCAATAGCAAATACATCGTGAAATACGTTTAAACATCGTGTGAATTAGTATAATCTAATTACTTGACAATTTATTTTTATAAGCTACGAAACACTGAACTTAATAGAATTAATTATCTTGTCTGCAATTGAGTGTTTTTTTTTATTATTTTGGATGTTATTAAATTTTATATTTTATTAAATTTTATATTTTATTTACTGATTTTTTCATTGGCTGGTGGTATGGGTCCTGCATGCTACTAGAGTCTACCACGGTTTATCGCAGATTAGCAAACTTACTCGCCACCAAACGAAACGAGCACTACAGCAGCACTCTCCTCTACATCCGTTGCCACCTCGGCTTTGCCCTGATTCGTTCCGCTGTTCGCTGCCTCCGAGGCTCAAGATCTTCATACTCCCCAGTCTTTACTAATGCTGATTTTAACCTTGCTCTCATCGAGGGCCAGGTCCTTGAATAATTTGTTTTTGTACCATAATATTATATTATAATTCTATCTACATGTACTTCCTAATTCATCTTTGGTTTGTATTATTTTGCTTTGTTCATTATTTTATCACCTGATTTATCATAAAATCAATTGTCTACTTATATTTATAAAAATGACTTTTTTTAAAATAATGGTGTAGTTAGTGGCTTCCACTGTTTAACGAAAGTTCATTCGCGTTGAAGTGATTGCATAATACAATGTATTCTAATGTCAAGTATGGGAATGTGTGAGGCTGAAATAATATGATTTGAATAATAAAAAGCTCAGTAGTATAGACATGGCCTCAATCTCTTCAGATAGTAACTGTTGACCTTTTTTTGTGTGAATGAATTAATTTATTTGGGTTCGATCTGAGAGGTTATAAAACAACTGACTTCGAATGCAAAACTGGTTTTACATATTTTATGAAGTAGTCATAATTATATCTGTAGCATTAGCATTATATCAGATGTTCTTCCATATAGGTATCTGATCCAGCTAGAGAAGCCATTAGTGAAATAAAGAACTTATGTAAGCAACTGGTGACCACCCAAGTTAAAGTTAGTTATAGTGTTAATATGGTATAACAAAACATAACTGGTTGATTATCCTGAATGTATGTTACTGTAGGTATGTGTTTACCCTGGTCTTGTTTTAAAGCCAGAATATTTCCAAGGGCTAATGTTCCAGTTCATGCAAGAGGACATCAGTAGAAATAAGAAAAAAAAGAAGAAATGTCATTCATTGATATTAGCCATGGGGGGTCAGTACGATAAACTGGTCGATGATTTACGAAAGTCCGCCAAGCTAGTCCGGGAATCGTTTGGCAGTGGACGGGATCCTTCCTCGTTTCCTGTTATTACCTTATTTGGTGTTAGTATCAGAGAGGAGACAATAATGAAGACAGTTTGCAGCCTTTTCGGCGAAAACCAGGCAAGGAAATTATTGCTATAGAAGCTATTCATATAAGTACAGTAGATATTGTACATAGAACAATACGTGAAATATTTTTAGCACACATACATATATTTGCGAAAAAGTTGTCATCTTTATATCTCTTCATATATGTATTGTTTACACAGAGTTCATTTCCCGTGTCGAACTGCCAAGCCCTCATTTGCTGGCTGGGTCGTGAGAGTCTAGATACAGAGCGTAAAGAACTCGTTAAAGACCTTAGAGACAGGGGCGTGTCCGTGGATACCCCTTACGATACTATGACAACACTAGAGGAAATCCAGCAGTACTGTAGACGACGGTTCATACCACATATAGTGCTACTAGAGAGGGCTTTATGGATCAAACAACAGGTACATGCTCTTTAATTAGAATATTATTTTTTTACATTATTGATTATTACATTAGGTGACTGTACGTACGTTAGAAAGTGGGCGTGGCTGTGATAAGGTTGCCTCAGAAAAGGTGATTGGTATCAGTGAATTACCGGAATACATTCAAGTAAAATTTGGAACAGAAAAAAAGTAAGTTATTTACAAAAGAAAGAAAAGGAGAAATATATGGTTGTTAATTATTAATCAGTGATTCAGCGGAGGTTAACCAAGTTCAAGGGGCGGGGTCAAAATCATTACCTGGATCAGGTTAATAACTATAATTAATAAATATTAGTTATTATATTAATTGATTATACTAGCAGATGTATCAGCTATTGGTTCAGGATCTCTGCCCTCCGTTTCCATAACAACTGTTGGCAGACAGAAACTACAGGGAAACGTGAGACGAAGAATGGACAGTCAGGTATTATACTAACTAAAAGAATTGCTATTAGTTGAGGCATTATACTATTATTTACTTAACACATAATGTGCCTGTTTATTTACTATCTTTATTAGACCCTCACGAAGCTATTGCCACTTCTCCAGACGTATTCACCAAAGTATTCTATTGAAATTATAGTGGTAAAGACTAATACAACATGCATACACACATATTAAACATGTACATACATTATTATACATACTACGCATACACTAGCATGTATGGTAATAAGTGTTTGATTCGTTACCTTCTGTAATTAAGGGTCTGATAACCGCCATACAATAGCTGGGTTCTGAACCAGTGTGGTTTAGTAATTGAATACGTATCAATGTCCTTTGTGGGGGTTAATGTTTTTGTGTGTATTTTGTCTACAGCTGGTATAATAACCACCCAATCATATGCTATTAATAGTAAGGGTGGGTGGAATATTAAATTATAATGACTGTAACAATGAGTTTGTCTTGTTTGTCTATAATATATGATGTTATTTGTTTTGGGGTGTGGTCCGTTTGGGGGTGTGGTTAGTATGTGATGGGGGTATATAGTCTGGTGTAACCGCCTACTTTTACTTGCAGAAAGTGGTCTGGGGACATACGTATTCCAAAACGGTTCTGCTGGAATGTTAATTATAAGGCAACATGTGTATGCTTGATCACGTGCCTGCTGAAATAATTAGCATTCCAGCAGAACCATTTTGGAATACGTGTATCCCCAGACCACTTTCTGCAGGTAAAAGTGGGCGGTTACACCAGACTAGGGGGTATAGTGGATGTTTCATTTGGCTTATGTAATATTTATGTTGTATGTTCACTGATATAGGTTGATTTCGAGTTGGAGCCACTATGTTTGTTAACTGCTGAACTGAACGTCAGTTACTATATTATAGTTTGTCTGGATCATATACCATAGCTATATCTTGTTGCATTATAGAAAGTATTTGGGAGTGGTAAAACAGACCTGACCAATACAATCAAAACACTGACTGAAAGGTATTAGACATACAGTAATATAACTACATAATAATATACTGTATATACTATATAGGAACAATACACTATAAGTATAGTATTATACTGTATTACATTAATGACTATATTAATAGGGATAATACACTGGGGAAGAAGTATGTGGCCAAAGTTTGTGAATCTATTCAAGAGAAAATCTCAGAAAAGTGAGTTTGTGTTTTGTAATCACTATTGCCACGCCCATCATTGCTTTCCTTCCTTTTATCCCCTCCCTCTCTCCCTTGGGTCGTGTACCCTCTAACCACACCTACCTATAGGACTCCGATAATCATATTATACAGCAATGTGATTGAACACTTCCAGATCGTTGTTGATAACTCCATATTAACTACCCACGCATCATGATATCATAATTACTACCATTTGTTCAGATTGTTTTTTCCTTTTTATCAATTTTTTTTTCTTTTGAGTTTCGAATTGTAAAATATTGATTACAAGATTCTATTACTATTTATCACATAATTCACCATACATACTACCCAAGGTATGCAGCAGCTATATATATAGTGTAATAGTATATAGGTACAGTATAGACTACCTCTTTATATGATTTAACACACTCCTAAAGCATGGTATACATGCAATTGCGCGACCATATGGAAGTAACGACACCTACTTGACTACTGCTCTATTGAACTACTAGCTTCATTCCATCTGAACAGCACAGACACCTCCTTTATAATATATACTGGTATACTGGGGGCAGCCAGGGCAAAGGAGGGGCTGGAAAATTACGATAATTAAATAGGGAATCAAGCAAGTTGAATTATATAGCAATATCTTAGTTATATCATAGTTGAAAACGTTTCTTAAATGGATTGGCAGCTGAAGTACCCTGTGGTTGTTAGTACTCTACAGTTGCTGTTAAAGATGAGAGACTCAGTGAGTACAATCAAGTACAGGTGTATAAACCCTAAAAAAATAATATTTCAATTATCAATATTGCAAACTACACAAAAAAAATAGTACATATTCAAATGCACTCCATAATACATATGCTGCAGTCTATTTGTACAAAATTGAAGTATGAAGTTGGATTTATTTGTAACGGTCATGTATTATAGTTCTTCGTCTGTCAGTCATTTATATTAGCTGCAGCAAGAAAGTGTCATGATCAGCAAAATAAATCAATGGTCCTCCCAAATGTACTGACTGTATTTCCAATCCCTGGATCCAGCTGAAACAATGCATACGCTACATATTAAGGGATGCATAGTCATATTCATTTTGATTAAATTGATTAAAGTTAGTAAAAGTTATTATTTGAGCCACACCTCCTAGTACTACTCAGCAATTCACAAGCCAGGTCAGTGCAAAACTATTCACCAACTGGAGCCCTTAACTCTAAGAAGCTTATCAATACTCAAATTAAGTAACTAAACAGTACAGACAGATGACCTTAGAAAAAAAGGAAAATGATGTGTTTGCTGATCAGTCTTTGTTGAATTGTGCGGATATGTTTGGTACAGTTTTCGCTGATTTGTCCCATCTTAAATTGCAAATTGAAAGTGGTTTAACCATTCCAATGGCTACCATTAATGAAGAAAGAAAGGTTTCAGCATCATGGTACGATGGGGAAAGTAGTGGTGCTCATTTTACGATGATTCCTAGCTCGCTTCCCATTGTTAGTACCTTAAAGGATCCCAATGGGCAGGAATCAAGTGTCCCTCATTCCATTGATCAAGAGTCTGGTATTGTTTCGTTCTCGTTCACTCCTAAAGTCATTGGTGAACATTACCTCTCCATCAAGATTAATGGGTCACACATCAATAAGAGTCCTTATAGACTGATGGTACGTAATATAAAGAATTATGGCAGTCTAACCAATGAAAGATCATTCGATAGTGGACAGGGTTTCACTGGAGTTGCTGTTCATACTAATGGTGATGTCTATGCATCTGCTTATGATGGTGGTTGTATCAAGGTGTTCTCAAAGGATGGAACATTAAAGCAGACGATAGGGTCACCGGGCGATGGCAATGGACAGTTCAATTTACCATGGGGCGTTACTATCCTTGATGATGTCCTGTATGTAGCAGATCGAGTAAATTATCGTGTTCAAAAGTTGTCGTTGGATGGCAAGTATATTGGTCAGTTTGGTACCAAGGGCTCTGGGCAAGGCCAGTTAAATGGTCCATGGGGAATAACCCACGACTGTAAGGGTCGAATACTGGTCGCTGATTTTTACAATAGACGTGTTCAGGTATTTGATGGTAGCAGTTGTTCATTCCTCAAGTCCATCAATTGTCGAGGCTATAATCCATCAGATGTAGCAGTTGATAATGATGGTAATATACACATAACATACTGCGATGCTCGTTGTGTAGCAATGTTCTCTCCTGATGGTCAACAACACATCACCAATTATTCCAACACCAGTGGACATTTCCAATACCCACGTGCCATTACAATAGATGAGAGGGGATATCGTATCGTTATCTGTGGGAGTGGTAGCCACACCCTTCATATTATGGACACTAAAGGACAACAAGTCAACCAAATTAATGGATTCGGGTCTCCTTACAGTGTCAGTATAGATCAATATGGGGCCATATATGTTGCTGATTATACCAACAAATGTGTCATGAAATACGTTTAAACATGTGTGACATGTTTTTATTGTAACCTATAATATTACTACCGGTAGCCAATTAATCTTGATTGCTATAAAGTAACAAAGTAATGGATTTTGAATCAGTCATCAGTCTACAATTGAGTGCATGTTTTATATTATTAGTAATTATAATGATTATTGATATAGTAAAAGGTTCTATATATCTCCTATTGTTTTACTAAATTTATTTACATTGAGTTGATGCCTAGATACTTATTAGCCATTCATTAACGGTAATGTATGGAAATATGGCTGATCGGGAGCAGAAATAATTGATTTGGACAATTAATAAGAAGCACAGTATCATAGTTATGCCGGGCCACAATATTTTGTTAAATATTTTGATACAATGTATTAACCTTTGACCTTTTATTGTATGCCTGAATTAATTAATTTGGGTTCTGGGAGGTTTTAAATACTCTAAAACTGATATCAAACAAACTCAAAAAAACTCAAATGCAAAATCTGATTTTACAAACTTATGAAGTCGTCCAGAAAGTATATTTGCAATTAACATTAGTGTTATATCTGGTGTTTCTTTCATAGGTATCTGACCCAGCTAGGGAGGCTATTAGTGAAATAAAGAACTTATGTAAGCAACTGGTGACCACCCAAGTTAAAGTTAGTTATAGTGTTAATATGGTGTAACAAACATAACTTGTTGATTATCCTGTATGTATGTTACTGTAGGTATGTGTTTACCCTGGTCTTGTTTTAAAGCCAGAATATTTCCAAGGGCTAATGTTCCAGTTCATGCAAGAGGACATCAGTAGAAATAAGAAAAAGAAAAAGAAATGTCATTCATTGATATTAGCCGTGGGGGTCAGTACGATAAACTGGTTGATGATTTACGAAAGTCCGCCAAGCTAGTCCGGGAATCATTTGGCGGTGGGCGGGATCCTTCCTCATTTCCTGTTATTACCTTATTTGGTGTTAGTATCAGAGAGGAGACGATAATGAAGACAGTTTGCAGCCTTTTCGGTGAAAACCAGGCAAGGAATTTATTGCTATAAATCAGTTATAAATATACAGTAAATGTTGTACATAGAATATAGTATATAGCACTACATAAACTACTTCTACTTGTATTTGCAAAAAAATTATCATCTTTATCCGTATCTCTCTTCATAATTCACATATGTATTGTTTACACAGAGTTCATTTCCCGTGTCCAACTGCCAAGCCCTCATTTGCTGGCTGGGTCGCGAGAGTCTTGATACTGAGCGTAAAGAACTCGTTAAAGACCTTAGAGACAGGGGCGTGTCCGTAGATACCCCTTACGACACTATGACCACACTAGAGGAAATCCAGCAGTACTGTAGGCGGCGGTTCATACCACATATAGTGCTACTAGAGAGGGCTTTATGGATAAAACAACAGGTACATGCTCTTTAATTCAGTAGAATAATTTTTTTTTACATTATTGATTATTACATTAGGTAACTGTACGTACGTTAGAAAGTGGGCGTGGCTGTGATAAGGTTGCCTCGGAAAAGGTGATTGGTATCAGTGAATTACCAGAATACATTCAAGTGAAGTTTGGAACAGAGAAAAAGTAAGCCATTTACGAAAGAAAGAAAAAGAGAAATATGATACCAATGGTTGATAATTTTCAATCAGTGATTTGGCTGAGGTTAACCAAGTTCAAGGAGCGGGGTCGAAAGCATTACCTGGATCAGGTTAATAACTATAATTAATGAGTATTAGTGGTTATATTAATTGATTATACTAGCAGATGTATCAGCTATTGGTTCAGGATCTCTGCCCTCCGTTTCCATAACAACTGTTGGCAGACAGAAACTACAGGGAAACGTGAGACGAAGAATGGACAGCCAGGTATTATACTATATAACACATGTATAATGTGCCTACTTTATTTATTGCCTTTATTAGACCCTCACGAAGCTATTGCCACTCCTCCAGACGTATTCACCAAAGTATTCTATTGAGATTATAGTGGTAAAGACTAATACTAAACATGTACATACATTACATAGTACATGATTAACATGTTTAAGTGCACACATGGTATAGTTCATAAAGTCTGATCCCTTACCTCCTGTAATTAAGTGTCTGATAGTCATACAATACCCTTGTCCTGGACCAGTGTGGTTTAATAATATTAAACACAATGTACGTATCAATGTTCCTTTGTGGTGGTTAATGTTTTATGTGTACATGTACTTTGTCTACAGCTGGTATAGTGACCACCCAATCAGTCGTATTCTATTAATAGTAAGGGTGGGCGGAATATGGAATTATAATAACTGTAACGATGAGGCTGTCTAGTCTATACATGTTCGTATGGGGGTGTGGTCAGTTTGGGGTATATAGTGGATGGTTCATTCGGCTTATTTAATATCTATGTTGTGTGTTCACTGCATGGTATAGGTTGATTTCGAGTTGGAGCCACTTTGTTTATTAACTGCTGAACTGAACGTCAGTTACTATATTATAGTTTGTCTGGATCATAATTATGTTAGTATAATCACTGCTATATCTTATCAAATAATTATAGAAAGTATTCGGGAGTGGTAAAACAGACCTGACCAATACAATCAAAACACTGACTGAAAGGTACATGTTTAGACATATAGTAATATAACTACAGTATTATACTATATATTATGTAGGGATAATACACTATAAGTATAGTATTATACTGTATTACATTAATGACTATATTAATAGGGATAATACACTGGGGAAGAAGTATGTGGCCAAAGTTTGTGAATCTATTCAAGAGAAAATCTCAGAAAAGTGAGTTTGTGTTTTGTAATCACTATTGCCACGCCCATCATTGCTTTCCTTCCTTTTATCCCCTCCCTCTCTCCCTTGGGTCGTGTACCCTCTAACCACACCTACCTATAGGACTCCGATAATCATATTATACAGCAATGTGATTGAACACTTCCAGATCGTTGTTGATAACTCCATATTAACTACCCACGCATCATGATATCATAATTACTACCATTTGTTCAGATTGTTTTTTTTTCCTTTTTATCAATTTTTTTCTTTTGAGTTTTGAATTGTAAAATATTGATTACAAGATTCTATTATACTATTTATCACATAATTCAGTGTAATAGTATATAGGTATAGTATATGGCCTCTTTATGATTTAAACACATTCCTACAGCATGCATGGTGTACAATTGCATGACCCTATGGATTAACGACACTTCCTTGACTACTGCTATATTGAACTATACTACTCATTCCATCTGAACAGCACAATGCTGTCAGCACACCTCGATCCTTCGTAATATACTGGTATGCACAGGGGAAAATTACAATAATAGATATTTGTATTCTTTTAACAATATAAATAGGGAATCAAGATGAATTATAGCAATCTTGAGAAATTGTTGAAGGAGAAAGGAGAACATTCAGTACATTGTCACCATTAGCAGTGAGTATTGCCATTTACAATAATTCCATTCTCTGCATGTCTAACCTTTTTTTACCTATATA